>JAQIWJ010000901.1:0-14923 GCA_034695185.1 Discolaimus major
GCTCTAATGTCTCAGGCTCTATTGTCCGGGCTCTAATGTCTGGGCTCTAATGTCCCAGGCTCTAATGTCATAGCGCCCAGGATTAGGTATAAAACCAGCCAGACCAAAGTATACTGGCATAAACAGGACGGTTTCAAGTATAGGAAAATATTTTCATTGATCCTATATTTGGTAAGTGCTGACTGCTTATTCAAGCTCTGACATGTCAATTCAGAATAGCATGCATAGCACTGGTGGCATTTGACCTAATTTTTGCCAAATAGATGATAAAATTTTTGAATGCTGGATGGCTGATGAAATCTGGGAGGGTTACTGTGATGATACAAGAAAATGACATCCTCACGTCAGCTATACATTTTGCATTAAAAGTTTATTTTTCAGGCAAGCAAAATCAACTCGATCATCATGGTGGCAAAACATATTGCGGCCGTCTTCTTTATCGCAATGCTATCATTTTGCATTGCAATGGATGCGAAATTTTTCGACGAGAATGGAAATGCCATCAAATCAATGGCGAAACGTGAGGCGATCAAGTTTTTTCGAGTGGGTCGTACTGTATGGAGCGACCTTCACCAGGTTGGAAATGTTCCACAAGCACCAGCGGTTATTCCTGGCTGTGACTACTGTTGAATGATGCAGCAAATTTTTGTGACCTTTGTGATGCGCTCGGATATATTTTATTCCTCACATGATATATAATACGCTTTATGTTCCACACCATATGACTGCAGCCAATATTTTTAAAATACCATAATCATATCGCATTTCATTTGTTGAAATTCAAAATAAAAACACACGATATTAACCATGTGTAAAATAATAATCACTGGTTCAACAAGCATCACATTTTTATGCATTCGCTACATCCTGAACAGCCGCAGCAGCGTGCAACCAATCAATGGCATAATCCACAAAAAACCGAGACAATTTGTGCTACTGTAAACAATGTGCCGCCCATGACTAAACCTAGACCGCCTCCCACATTGCTCATGAATTCAACGAAGCTGTAAGTCGATACTTGGACAACCGTCAATATTCCGCCTTCGTACATGGCGGAATGGTCGATTGTGAACGCGATATTTGATACTATTTTAGACACATTGCTTTTTGGCATTGATACTTTGGACTGTGCTAACAATGGTTCTTGCGATGCGATCGTGGTTTGGAATGTGGTCCTGTTACAATCGGGTGGGCATTTTTCCGCGCACACCTTGGCTATTTTCCATGATATTTGATTTGAAAATACGTATTGCTGCAGAGTCGAATTAAGCGTGCTTTTAGGCGGTGTTCTCAGGTAGTTGCAAAATTCGCGTAATTCATGCTGCATATCTGTACTTGTTGATTCATATACAAGCTTGCAACCAAGCTGTTCTTTATAAAATGCGTTCTTGCATTCAGACATGCATTTCTGCATGGACAGAATTCTGGTCTTTCGAATGATGCATGGCGCATTTGGAGAACTAAGTTTTACGTAGTTCTTTTCAATGATCGATATTTTGGATAGCGTGTATTCATTTATATGCAGTGGCGGATTCTCCGGGTGCATCAGATCGGGTTCCCTTAAAATAACGATTTGCCACCCCATCTCTTTGCCCAATATGTCACCTGCCTTTGATGTCATTTTTGCTTTTGCGAAAGACATTTCAATTAGGGAAGAGTGCCACGGCGGCCCACCATCGGAAAGGTAAACAGGTGGCACGTCCCAGTAGGATTTTCTCGCCCACGGTTGGCGCAATATCGCCATTGGTCGTGAGCACTGCGTCGTCGATTTTCTCGTACTCATCGCTGGGCTGTGTCACTGCCAAAGTGATCGATACGCTTTGGTAAAAGCTCAACAATGAGGAAATATTGCTCGACTTATAAAAGCGACTAAATTCGATCACCGCATTTATCAAATTCTGTATTGTGCGAAAGCTCGGCAGTTCGGTGAGGAAACCGAATGAATAGAGGAATGCTTCGCGGGATAATCCAAGCGATGCCACTTTTCCCGTATCGACCCATTCCAACGGGCAAAGTGCGACAGTTGGAAAGGCGTACGCTTCCCGTTGCTCAAGTGTGACCTGTAATACGACGTAATGAGTTAGCTGCCAGTGTTCTGAATTGCTATCATTTGCATATCCATGCAAATTATTATACTTTTGGGTACCGCCTGTGGATAAAATGCTCTGGATAGTGTGAAACCAAATTGATCCTATGTTCATAGAATAACCACTTTTTAGGGTATGTTCATTATTTCTGGACACTGATAATGTCCAGTATAATCTGGGTCACTAATAGTGATTGAGCCTTATCAAAAACCACGGACCTGCGATGGCCTGAAACCATTGGCGAAGTTCAGTAACGCTTGTTATTTGATAGAATAAGTATCGATTATGATAGGGGATCTATGTCCATCGCCCGAATCCATCTGATCGATCAGCCATTGTATATTTCAAAAGTTAAATTGGATATCCGAGGGAAACTTGGTAATTGTGAGAAGCCAACAAGAAGGCACTGATCAGCTAGCTCTGCTGAATTATCATTACCGATCCGACAAAATTGGTAGACAATGGAGTTCTTACATGAGTTGAAGAGCCAATTTTCATGGCCATAAGAAAATTAGTGAATTTATATATTGCGATATCATGGTGAACATCGACAAAATGTGGTCACCGATCATCAGAGTGCGTGGTCCAGTACTCATCGCAGAGACTTTGGCCAAACCTAGTACTCATCAAACAATGTGATTAGATCGATTATGTAATCGCTTATGATTCTCAGTCCATTAAACGGTGCAATTAGACTAACTTAGGAATCAATGAACATGATCACGAATTATTCCATGCCAGTCAACCTGCTGATATAACTGATACGATGTCGAATCAAATCCAGCAATGATCGGCAGTTTTCGTCTTCAGGTATCCTATCGGGACATGAAATTTAAATGGCGAAAGAAGAAATGAGTAATGGAGAGTCCAATTGACACATGGCAGGAATCGGTGATCAGAAAAATTAGTCCAGTACTCACTGTCAGATATCAACAATGGAAGCCTGCTTGCAGCAGCAGTGAAACCACAAAATTCAATGATGAAAATTGATCCGCATTTGTTCAAGATTGAAGGAGGTCAGTGCATCAAGCAGTGAACAGCGGCAGTGCTTGGACTCATGTACTTACCTTGGTCGCGGTCGGATTGGCCAAATATTCATTCGCCGTTTTGAACATGACGAATGAAGTCAACGCTAATCCAGCAACAAATATCAACGTCCAAGCTATTTTCTGTGACTGCCGACGTGATCTCACTGCTTCATGCAGCCCAACAATACTTGTAACTGTATCCGCAAATTTCGTCATGCAAGTCTTACAATTAGCTGAAACAAGACTATACAGTACCCATCATCAGATTCTGTTCACTCATTACGATTTTCATGTGTCGTCAGGCGAGTCAATATATCTTGCAATTGTCCATTGAGAGTTTGCACAGCCGATTCCAAATTTTGCAGTCGTGAAGCAATATTATTCTGTACCATTGCTGCCATTTCCACGGCTTGTGGTGGCTCCTGCTCCTGCTCCGGCTCCTGTGACGCCATCTGAAAACGATGCTAAATATTATGCCAAGAAAGCGATCGCAGAAACATTAGGTGGCTACTGTATTCACTAGCGTCTGCCTCCAAGGTGCGTTCAGGTATGTGCTTGTTTTTTCGATAAATACTGTTCATCATTTTGATTGGTGTTTTGCACGATTCCAAAAATGACTTCTTTAGGACTCTTCCTTTGCTCAAGGTTTTTATGTCATTTCTGTTGAAGAATTTAGAGCCCTTGTGCCACAGTTCAAATTTGGATAGGTATGCAAATATGCAAGAATAACTCACATCTTCTTGTTTTGATGCGTTTGCGTATTCGTCTATATGCTATTCTAAATTGAAAACTATATTGCATAAGTTGGTGTGCACATATTTTTCGCATGCAAACAAAAGATTTGAATGATGGATTTCCTTTGTCAAAATGCAATATATAATAACGCATACACAGGGGCACAGAACATATAGATACAAAATACAAGCAAAGAAAGAGGCTTATGATTACGTGTGTATTATTAGAAGCGTAAATATTTTCCAAAATACGCATATCTCTCAACAAAAAAAATAATGCCCTCTGCTGAATTGACTAGGTTATTCGTGTGAAACTTACAAAAAAAATTCAGATGAATTGACTGAAAGCTATATGTGGGAAAGATTCAGCTTCTGTTTTGAGACAATAAAATCGAAGCAGTCTTCATGAGGTTATCGATTTCATTGTGCATTTGCCATAATGTCAGTATTGGTAGAATTATGCTCACATGTTTTTTTAACTGGCATCCTTCTACAAGCATTCTCTGCTAACTTTCCCAACCTTTTGCAAGTCAAAATACAAATCCACGCAGACAGAATCTGCAACATTTCACTTCCAATTCAACATTTTCAGATGAATCATTTTTCGTCTGGTTCATTGAAGACTGGTACGCATTACAATCTTTGCATCCGTTCTTCTAGTCTGGAACTTGGGCTTCTGAAAAATTTTGAGGTTCTACATTTTCATCTTGCCAGCATTGACTAGTGCACGAAAATGATTGGATTGAAATGGATCATATGGATAATGATCACCATGAACGCCGGAATTGGCAATGTTGATGGGTGGTTTTTCGATCAAACCAATGCGGCTGAAAGTAGTGAGTTTTGAAATTTTGACTATCACTGACCCTGATTGGATGTGATTTTTGAAAATCAGCTGATTAGCATGTGAAGATTTTCGGTCTTCATCCTGACTTGTGAGTTACGAGCACTGGTGAAGGCAATTTTGAAATCACCAGTTTCATAAAAAATGTACACTACGCAATTTTGGGGATTACTATCGTTTTGCTGACCAAGCTTTCCTTCAGATGCCCATGATCCACATGCGCCAATGGCCATGCATTTATTGAGATCGATCAATAAATCTGATTTGCGTCAAGTACAAATGAACAGCAGACACGTCAGGGAGGTTAATCCTGACAGGGGCGAAGGCCGTGTCCATCCAAAGCCACCCTCACCAGACGATGGAAAAAAGCCAAACGTCCCACCAAAACCGTCTGGAGACGACTCCAAAGACTCTGCTAGTGGTGAAGGCAACCACAAATCGACTCATTCACCGCACACATCATCATCCAAATTGTCCACATCCAAGTCCACCTCTGCTGTATCGTCCACAAGTGCCTCCACTTCTCGGCCAACATCTGCACCAACTTCACCCAGAACATCGCTTTCAACTTCACATGGAACCACACCAAAACCAGCTTGCCCATGGGGCAACTGGGGTCCGTGGTCAAAGTGTGATTGCCGATTGGCAGTGCAAACGCGACAACGGTCACTGACGGTCATCCCGAGTGGTCAGTGCGATATAATTGACTGTGGTCAGCACATGATACCATGCGCTCGTGATCACTGTCCGATTGGTAAGATTTTGTTAGATTTTTATGATTGCGCAATTGCAAAGTTTGCAAATCGTTTTTGTCCAAAATCAGTTTTGCATTGTGCTATCACCTGCAAATTGCTGCTTTTCAGATTGCGTGTACAGCCGATGGTCGTCTTGGACCACTTGCATCGGTGGCTGCGGTCAAGGCGTGAGGAAACGAACTCGTGGTATTATTGTACCAGCTTTGTATGGTGGAAAACAGTGCACCAAATTCTCGCAAAGACAGCCTTGTCGTGTGATTGACGCAGGATGTTCAGATGGTAAACATTTTTATCACTGATGCAAAATTTCAAATCTACAAACTGATGTGATTTTGATCATGATCATACCTTCGGCATGATATCCAGGTGCAAAATATCATTGCAAGTTGCAATGATATCCTAATTTGCATGGTGATCACAGCCATAAATTGCATCGATGCAGTGATCAATGCAAATAAGGTTATCATGATAAGTTTTATCTAAATTTTCAGAATGCGATCAGGGAGAATGGGGCGCATGGAGCCAATGCCTACCACCCAATCCTCATTCGCCATGCGATTGTTCCAACCATCGTCCATACCAAGTGACCGGTCATCAGATTCGTGAACGTATAATTATCGATCGCAGTCATCAATGCCCAGAAGCGAAAGAGACCAAGGAATGTCGTGTGACTTGCTGCCCATAAAGAGGAAGACGTTATTGTTGCCAGACAGGAGTGTATGATTATCACATAGCTAATCATGATATAATCAAGATAGTCATCAGTTTGAGTCCACTATCAATAATATATATGTCTATAATTTAACCAGTTACTACTTATCAGTCAAATACAGATTATAGGTTATAAAAATGAATGTTTATTAATAATCAATCAAATGCATTATGTGCTTATGACATGGGTCAGATTATACCATATGCTGCTATCTCAAAGCATTTGCACAAAAATGAAGTCACAATACCATTTTCAAAATATTGCATCCATTATCATGCACTGCCATTGAAAAAACTGATAACAACTTACCCTTTTCCATGCAGCCATTTGGATGCTTGCATTATTTATCACCACTGACATTTAGCTGTTTTCAGGCGGTTTCATCAGATCGAAACCCAAACATTCTGCATAATTTTCTTCCCACACTCTGCCTAATTATCAAACTCTTATCTGTGCCAGGCTGTAGCAAGCATAGTCTGAAATTCTAATGCATTTGCAGGTGAATCAAATGTCAAAATTTCATCGGACTTTTTCTGATGTTTCTGCATCAAACTTTTTTGAAGTTTGTACTTAGGGTTAGAACTGAAAATTTCACTTGTGGTTGAAGCGTGCTAGATTCTGGTTTGCTGGCAACGGTAATTTTACGCCTCAAACGTGATGACCATGAAGTTGATCATTTTCGTGATCACGTTCAATGTGTTCAATTTTGTCGAACCAAGGGATTGCCCCAGTTGCGAAGTCTCCACCACTTCACCACCAAAACCCATTTGCGACTGGGCCAATTGGGGACCATGGTCCGAATGCAATTGTCGCACAGGAGTCAGCAGTCGTACGCGTACATTGCAAACCGTGGCGGATAATTGTCAAATCACTAATTGCAGTCAAGATTTAAAACCTTGCGACCGCAGTGGATGCAAAATAGGTAAGCAAGTCAGTTGCAGCATTGTTGCAATTTGCTCAGGACGCGGTGGTTTAGACTGCGTGTACAGCCAATGGTCAGCCTGGACCGGTTGCCGTGGAGATTGTGGTCATGGATTGAAGAAACGGTTTCGATATGTCCTAATACCTGCATTGTATGGAGGGCGACTTTGCAAGAAATTCGTGGAAAAAGAGCATTGCCATGTAGTTGAGCCTGGTTGCCCTGAAGGTAAGGATGAAAATATGTCAATGACACAAGCTTCTGCACAATTGCAGACACCGGTTTCTCATCACTGCGTGAATATATGCAATTGCAATTGCAGCAGTTGCAACTGCAAGTGCAATGCAATTTATTGCATGCAAATAATTGCCTGCAACTGACTGCAATTGCAGCAGTTGCAAGTGCAACTGCAACGCAAGCAAGTTATTGCAATGCAAATGATTGTAAGCTATTTTCAATTTGACAATGATAACATGCAATTGTACCAATGCTAAATCCCTATATTTTCAGAATGCCAATTCAGCAATTGGGGAACCTGGAGCGAATGTCAATCATCCAATCCGCACGCTTCATGCGATTGCTCCAATCATCAGCCGTACAATGCGATTGGGTACAAGATTCGTGAACGGGTCATTGTCAATCATCGGGGCCAACATTGTTCGGGTTTGAAAGAAACTCAAGATTGCCAACGAAAATGCTGTGGATAGAAATTATCACAGGTGATAAAAGATAGCTGATAATGGCGAGCATTGGAAGATTGTACGTATCTGAAACTTAATTCATAATATTGACTTGCATTTTATGTACAGGATGACCTTTATTTATATGAGGCTCTGCGTACAATTATATTAGCATGGCTATGGATTAGCACAAACATAAATTAATGCAAGTGATATGCATCTGATGATTAAATCAATCAAATATCGGCAACATGATCCACATGTAATCATAAATCAAAGATATGGCAATCATAATCTAGCATTTCTAATTGCATATTATAACAGGCTAATTTCCCTCTGCTAGCAACACAGCATCACTAAACAAATCAGCTACTCATCAATTGCGGACTCAACTTCTCAACCACAAACGCTCTATACTCATCCACATTACTCAAACTGACAGGAACCAATGAGATTTTCACTTTGTCGCCCGGTCTCAAGTGGGCAGTGATCACACGTCCCGTCTCTGTGATCATGGGCAACACGTCAACTGGTCGAGCGAAAATATTCCCATACTTTTCACTGCGTAAGCGCCAAAAGCAAGGAGGCAATGTGGATGTGGCGTACCATTTCTTAGGAGTCATGCAAATATCCTCGACCACCGCATGAGCGTTGTAAATGATTGATGGTGATGGAGCGAATGGAGAGATTTTGGGCGGGACTGGAGCTGCTTTCAATTCGTACACTGTCCACGCGTCGCCTTGGGTATCCATGCGACGTTCATCGTTTTTATTATAAAATGCCCTGACGATTAGGCGTTGGTGAGGTTTGATATCTACGTTTTTCAGGCACCATCGCCAAAAGGTCATGCGACCGAGCTTTTCGCTCCAGCATGTACCGTAGCGACTGCTAAGCACACCTGGAAGAAGGCAATGTTTTGGCCAATGTGACATTGGTCACTTGGATGAATATCTGGACCCTAGTCCCAATCCAACGTTTGGTTCTGATGCTGGTTTGAGAAGGATCACGTTTGATTGTGTCAGGTCAAATGCCAATGACAGGATCATTGTGGAATTAAAGCCCAAAGCCCACCTCCACATGGACATCCAGACCAAATATCCAACCTCAATCTAGACCCAAGCTTCATGGCCAAAACTGAACCACAGCTCACCTGCCACAGCCAAAGCAGTCACTCTGATATGTCGACCAATTTTCACCAAAACATCGGCAGGTTGAGACGTGGTCGTAACATCGAACGCTTTCCACTGTCCATCTTTGGCTTTTTGAGCGCCCAATCGAAATCTGACCCAGCTGCCAATGGTCAGTGTCGACGAGAGGTCCACATGGGCAGTGGTCAGTCCGACTTCCTTGCACCAGATTTGAAGGATTTCTTTGCTTCTCTGAAATGCGGTAGATTATACTGGATATTTGTGGCGATGATCACTGTACTGGTCAGTGGTCACTGTACAGGACAGTGGTCACTGTACAGGACAGTGGTCACTGTCCACATCGACCCAACTTACCTTGACCACCAATCCAATCAACAGCGGTACTTCCACTTCTACAGCCACCGCTGTGCATGGATTAGCCAATGATTTATCCGGTTTCTCCAATGCCAAAAATCTCAACCATTCCCCGTCCACCAATTGTTCAAAAGTTTTGTGACCTTTCCGAAATGATCGCTTATAAAACGCCACATCACCACCACTGAACGGTGTCCTGAATTGGGGTCTGATAATAATCTCGACGGTACTGGGATTCTCCTTCGATGGTATCCTCCAGAATTGTCCATATCCGTACAGCATCTCTTCCCTCGGCCTCACGTCCATGGCCGTCCAATGTCCGCCATCGAATTTCAACGCAACGAACGCCACCCAATCGCCCACCGTGAAGATTTGGCACAAAGTTCGGACGGGTTTCAATCTGTACGAACTGAGGAAGAATAAACATTCGTCGAAACGACCGTTCTCGTCGTCGCATTTGAAACGAATAGCACCCATGAAATTGGTGACTCGAGTGATCTTGCCTGCGTCGCATCTGTATTGCTTGGCTAACGAACTGATCGGTCGTGGGATGGAGCTGGTATTGTGGTAACTGTACGATGCGTGCAATGCTAAAAACCAGGGATGTTATCATTAGTGGTTTTGAGTTTTCATTTCATTATCATTACATTCATGAAATCTCAGGAAGTTTTCATTACATTAACATTCATGAAAACTAAAATGGCTTCATTGATGAAGTCTTTCATTACAGTTTTCATTATCCAGATTTTATGCCAAAAATTGCGCAATTTTGACTAAAATTGCACCTTCAACCTGTTGCAGCATGAGATTTGCTATTTTGAGCAGTTCTACACATGCATTTCTTGAATTTGAGGACAATTTGGCACAAGTTTATTGTAATGCCAACCCCATCACGTTTGCTTGACCATACTGTAGCCATGGGCACAAGCAAAATCAGACAGGAATTAGAAGCCATAATGCTCCAGTCAATCTTCCTTGAAGGCGTGGATAGCACTGCTTATTCTGAAGGGACTTTTTTGTATTCCAGATGACTAATGATAATGAAAGTGTATGTTAGACGAATCCGGGCCTTTTCCATGCGAGTCATCATGTCCACCCAAAATTGAAAAAATATTTACATTCATATTGGATACCTTATACATGCATTTTACATTCAAAGAATACATTAGCCTAACATGTTCAAGGAAGTTGTGTAAAATGCAACTTTTGCCACAGCCCGGGTTAGACGAATGAACGCAACTGATGCTATTTGGCTGATGAGTAAGCAGTGCTTGCTTTGGTGGAAAGCTGTTTATAAAAGGGATGGCAAATCATTTCCAAATCATCATTTGAGAAGTAAAGTCAAGAAAAGAACCAGGCCTTTTCGGAAAGTATCCTCAAGAAATATTTGAATTCAAAATCTGGTTAGAATACTGAAGGTAAGCGAGTATAGGCATGATTTTATACTGAGCTTTTTGCCAAGTGAAAAAATCTGAATCAAGCTGTCACATTTCTCTTTCAGATGGCAATCAGTAAATTTCTAATCATTTTTGTGGCACTTGCAATCACATTGCAAGCGATCAATGCTGAAGATGAATTACTGGACCAAGGATCAGTGGAAGACATGTTCATGCAAAATCGAGACAAAAGGGCTGTCGATTGTTGGAGCACCGGATTCGGGTGCATCGATGGCGGATGTTATAAGAATTCAGGCGGACGCATGGGTTGTCAATCGTTTTGGAGTGGAAGTGGGAAGAGGCGTCGATTGACATGCAGATGCACAACTCGTGGAATGGGAAAATGAACAATGGATAATGTTTGATTTTTATGATTTATCAGATGGGTTGTATTAAGCATGATTTTAAAATTGTTTATCATACATATGAGTTATCCTTAGGGCTAAAACGTGAACCGACCTATCCCTGTCAATTTGTGTATTTTATCCACGGCTAATAAATACTTGTATTGGACATGTGTATTAGGCTGAAAACATACTTCAGCTTTTTTGCGCTTGTAAGCGCTGGAAAGTATGGTTGGCACAGAAAATCACGCTAGGCCAAGCCAAGCCAAGTCAGCTCAAGTTTAAAGCCCATTCCTTGGTTAGCCTTGAAAACAGCGCATACAAGCAGGGTTAGAATGATGAGTTCAGGTTTACAGTATGATTTATTGATGCTTTTAAAAAGTTGCATGCCTAAAACTGCCATCGTTGCGCAATTTAGCATCTTAAGTTATGGCTTTTTCAAAACTCACCTGGACAAGACTTCGTCTTCCTCATAATTTATAGCAGAATCAGTTCAAAATACAAAATTTTTAACAGGATCCTGATCATTAGCATATAAAATAACTTTGAGTTTAGAATAGCGTGCCTCGATAAGACCTCTCTCTACATCCTGACTCAGGAATGAAAACCTCATTTCTAAAACCGGCGCACCCTAATTTGTAATAGTTTTCTGATTGATCTCTATCTAGAACTTAGCCTAGCATATACGTATGTGAGTAAAAGCTATCCGCTTTGGGATAATCCGCCAAAGCTTGATTCTGTGCGTGGCCTTGTATCCATGCAACAAATGATGCAATCAATCTCAGCTCGAAGTTGTAGCATGAAAATAGCTTTAAAAATATTTCCATTGAAAATGAGAATGGATGAAACATGGCTATTTCTGGCCGGAAATATTGAATATTGAGGCTGCTGGCTTTTTAGTTCAAAAAATGCAAAAAATCAAAGATTGCATAAGGATGGAGGATGAAGTTTTTAGGAAATTACTTGCTGGGATCAAGGAAAAACCATGAGACAATCTTGATTCGACACAAACTTGATAAGCATAACGACACAGCTGTTTTAAAATTTCAAGAGAGGAAACCGATACTTGCACTCAAGTGTAAACTTCCTGACATGAATGCCAGAAGGGCTTCAAACCTGGGATTTTTGAAATAGTACCACTTTAAAAAATTTGTCTGGGACATATCGCATGGGAGTTGTGAAAATCACATTTTATTGCTGTATCATGTATCTACATCTGTGAAGAATGTTTGAATTTTGAACGTTGAAGTGACAAGCATATTTATTGCAGATCCAATTTGAATTGGTAAAAATATATGCACTGGATTTTAATTATGGGACTGTGTAAATTATTGTATCATGATGAAGGCTGAAATATGGCTGCGTAAAACAGCACTTCTAGCGATGCCGAAAGCTAATCAATTATTATTATCAATGAAGAATCATTTTTTGCATGTCTAACAAATAACTGATGTGTCCATGCATCATTAAAGCGCATTCGTTGCTTAGCCGCGAAGACGGTAGACCAAATAATGACTGCTGAAACCTCAACCGTCATGCATGTGTCCATCCCCTCTGCCCTGCAATTTGATGAGCACGGCTAACAGAAGCTGCTGACCTGAGCATCATCCATACTTTTACATGCCATGGAGAATCAATTCTTTCGTTAGCCATCCACCAACTGGAGGACAGAGGGGGTGCCAGGCATGGTTGTTTTACTTAGGTTAGTATCAGTGATAATGTGTGGCTTATCAAGTTCCACACTCACCTTGTTCCAACTTATCCAACTCCATTGCTCTAGATCAATAAAAATATATCCCAAGAGCGATAAGCCTTTAGCCGCTATCCAAAGTGGAACAAGATCAGCTGTTCACAACTGATCATGTGATCATGCTCATAATCCAATCTCGCCCCACTTCATCTCTGTTTCCACAACCCTAACTCAAGTAAGCCGTGAAAAAGGGTGTAAGATGAGTTTAGTGAATGCCAAGTCCCTAACTGAACATTGTTCCGCTTCGAAAGATCGTTATTCACGATTGACCGCCTTTTTACATTCGTCAAAGAAAGAAGCGGGAAATTGGTATAGCCCTACCCATATCCCTGGTGGACCTTTTTGTCCTGACCGTTGATGCGTCAATGTTACATATGCACATTGGGGTTGGGGGGGAGGTAGCTGGTCTTTTGACTGCTTACGGATGAATGCGTTCTCCTAAACCGTTAGACTCCTTTTGAGACGCGTCTTCAATAACCCTTCACAAAGGCGGGGTGGGGTGGTGAGAAAAAGTAATTTTCACCAAAGCCCAGCTTGACGAGTAAAATGTCATTTTGGCGTGCCTTAACGAAGTTCTGCGATGTTCTTTGAGCGTGCTTGAGGAGTTTTTTGCATAGATAAATTTATCCAAAAGCATGATGTACATATAGTGTTTCAATTTTAATAAAAAAAGTGCGTGGAGAAGGATGGGAGAAAGGAAATCGTTGATGTTTTCATTTTACGACACAAGGTGGAGGCGTTGATTGAAAATGCCCAGGGACCGCTTGTAGAAAATGGCACCAATAAATGGAAGATAAAGCCTTTTATGAGAAAGATAAAAATCAATGGCTCTATCGTGTCAGCTTTTGAGCTTTGTGTGGATTTATTTTCGTCCATAGTGACAGCAATTTGAGATTGTAAATATCATGCAATGTGCTTGTATTTTGAATCTTTACATTGCATTATGTGATGATAAAAACATCAAAAATATTCCATTATGTGCACAATCATTTAGGTACCGATTCTAAACGTATCAATACTAGTGATTTCTGATCAGTGTCGCAATTACGAATTATAACATCGTATAATTGAACAAATCACAAACTCAGCAGGTATAATCGTTCACTGCAGGCATGTCAATGTGTGCTGAACATAAAACATTTTTCGATGTCACATATACAAAATCAAGGCAAGTTATGCCAAATTATTCTGCGCATATCTACAGTATTCCTTGTGCAGTAAGAGAATGAAGTCGCACGCCTCAACCAGGCCTCGACGCCTTGTGTAAAGAACAATAGAAGTGACACCAGCGACGAACTGTGGCATCGTCCGAATGAATAGGATGTTTGACATGCAGCAGACATGAGCGAATGCATTCTCTACTGGATTAGAATTTTGCACTGTTCGGAGTGAGTGCTTATTATGCAGGTGTCTGATTATCTGCTATGTCAGGATCAACTCGCCCATTGCGCTTCTTATAATATGCCCACAAAACGAACGAGCCATACGTCAGGATTTGAATGAACGTGATGACCGACATGCCATTGTAAACGCCCAACATTCCACCGATATCGCATATGATGAAATAGGTGGACGAAAGCGGCTGCTCTTCTTCGAACCACGACGATTGCGATTTCGGCATGATCACATGGATTCGGCTGAATGAATAATCGATACTACCATTATCCCATTGAAGTTGATGATCGGATGACATGATCGGATTGAAACCGACCGAATGCACGTGGTACGACCATTTCGAACACAACGGTCTGCAAGTACCCTTTTCATCAAGAATGGCTTTGGCTCCGTTGAACTGTAAAAAAGTGATCAGCTGTTAATCTGTTCCATGGGAGTAGAGACATATTTGCACTTACAGTATCCTTTTGCATTGACTTGAAATTGCGTGTTGTGTTAATTCCAGTAAAGCTATTCCATAGCTCTTCGATGCCGTTTTCTGTAGCAGCTAAACTTAGCATGTATACAATTCGCAATGGGCAAACCTGCTGTATTGGATAATAAAACAAATATGGTAATTGGCATCCAAACATTTCTGACACGGTTTTCATTGATTCATCCGCTTGGCACATTGTGACGTCGTAATAGTTGTAGTATGTCATCTTCGGAATTGATTCATCAATGGACAGGCAATTGTG
>JAQIWJ010000902.1:0-14920 GCA_034695185.1 Discolaimus major
TTTGGTGTTTCTGTGGATCGAAATGGGACTGATCAGGACGCAAATGGAACGTTCACGTAAGTTGATTGATTTATTTGGCATCTGATGTTATCTGAAAGGATGATTTTATTTCAGGGGGCCTCTTGACGGAAGAACAAATCGACGACGGATTGCGAAGGTTGAAGTATCAAATCGCGAGCAGTGATCCGGGTCGAAGCCTTAATCTCCAAGACGCACAAAGTATTCAAGTGAAAAGTACAAGCAGAACCAAATCGTCGAAGGCATCGCCCAAAGAGAAATCGGCCAAATCGTCGATGGGACAGTCAAAAGAGAAATCGGCAAAGACTTCGCCAAACGAGAAAGCGGCCAAATCGTCGATGGCATCGCCGAAAGAGAAATCGGCCAATAGTTCCGTGTGCATTCCCAAATCGATCAAAACGAAGAAGTGAAGAAAAAATCGGTGAATGATGGTGAGAAAACGTCGTTCAATGATCAAAATGTCTCGTGTGCTCGATGATTTTTCACTCGTACTAATTTTCGTTGTGTTCATTCGATGTTCGCTGTCTCGTAACTCGTTTCAATCTCGTGTTCGTTTGGTTGTGCGATGAACAAAAAACTTCAAATTCCATCAGTGTCTGATTTATGATGAAATATTGGTAATTCCAATTTATCTTCATAGAATGGTATGCATATTTGAAATTTGATATATTGATCAGGATGGTGTCCCAAATGTATTTGATCAAAGCGTGAGTTTGGAAACGCATGCTGCAACCCGATTGCGCAATATTGATAAATTAATTTGAATTGCATTAGTACATTATGCTAGCCAATATTTGGCATGGTCATTCAAGATTATCCGTGACTGAGGTTATGCTTTTGTGCAGGCAGCTTAACATGGGCTAGGTCCAACCGTTCCTGAAATACCGCTTTTCAAAGTGAAAAATCACAAATTCTGATACCGAGATCACGATGATCAGTGAGCTGCTGTAAATCACAGAACTGCGGGACGGTCTTTGTTTTATCCCTGATTGTGAAAGATATATATAGGGGATCAAAACAAGCCGCCTTTCGGGAAATTCGAATAATTCCACCACATTGTTTCACCCCTTCGAGTATCATTTTAGTGATATTTTGGCAGCATTTTTCATGAAGAATGTTCCTTTGCTTCAGCCCTGTATTAGATGACGAAATATTGAAGACAATGTAGCACAAAATTAAGCAAGATTCGGGTTCAGGGCATCATGCTCTTTGGTTTGATGCCTCTCTTGACCAGTCTGGCTGAGATTTGCATGCCTACTTCACTGGTCATTTACTGGTCACTGATGCAAATGTAGCACGAATAAACATCATATTCCTGCTCAGCATAAAAAGCCATATCTCAGCAAGATTGGAATATGGCACCTAGCTTCCCTTGTTAGAAAAAGCCTATCTTAAAGTGAAAAATCGCAAATTTATTCCAGCTATGGCTACAGTATACCCGCCACAATTGCATCAATGTTTTTTTCCTGAAATATTGGTACTGTAAAGGCCCCATGAATGCATCATTAGATATCATCGAAGCGTGATTTGAGAAAATTATAGAACTTATTCCTTGATTGATATCGATCTGGGCGTCAAAATTTGGCAGATTTTTAGACACCCCAGTAACTCATCTTTGGCCAAAATATTATCAAAATCCATCAACCAGGAGGCAAGAAATCCGCGATCATTGATTTCAAAACACCATACTGTTTTTGTACTTAATCGATTATTTCCACGACGGTATCGATTTGATCGGTGAAATTTGGCACAGGTGTGGGGGTTCAGGTCCTCAACATTTGGGCCAAAAATCATTGAAATCGCCCAAGTACAAGATGAGAAATGGTGGATTTTCGATTTGATAAACTCCGCCCACTTTTAGAAAAATGTTATGTTTTGATAGGAAACGCGGAATTTTGCATGGAAAATGATCGGAATAGAGGATATGTGCATACTTTTCGTATAAAATTGATGATGCTGCATCAAGTGATCACCTTCTGATCACTTGGAAATCGATATATTTCGTCATGTGAGTGTTTGTTGAGAGAAATTTGGCTGGATTTTGGGTCCCGAATTTACTCTGTGTGGCAAGAATCTTTGGATCCTTGGAAAAAATGAGATTTGCAATCAGAGTTTTGGTCGAAATCATAATTGATCACGAGATTCAGCATGGTCGATATCGACTGAAAATATTTGCACGCCAGAACCTACCTCTGTCTGATAACCGATAAGTACAGGTACATAATACGTAGGTTTGTCACTAATAGTAAATGATTATCATGAAATTGGCTGTCCATCAAGTAATGTACGAGTTTATTCACAACCTACATTATTCATGACCCCCAAGATGCTATTGCTGATAAAATGCAATTGGATACTATAACCATACAAAAAAGTTGATCACATAAACCACCCAATCAGGAAAAGGATAAGAAAAGCTCGATTCAGAAAAAGAAGAAGTAAATCAGGGCACATAATATTTTCACATTATTCATAGCACGTATATTAGTAAACTTATGAAAAGCTCGTTCGTGTGCACATGCTAAATTTGTAACCAGATTCATGTGCACGGAATTCACAAAAAAGCCCCCTTCAAAATCACCACTTGAACTTGCGTGTACAGAGGAGAAATTTTGTAGACTGAAAAACTCAGTTGACCATCGTCCAACGTGGGACGATTTTAAAAAAGTATCAAAATTACAATAGATAAGCCTTGATCATACTATTCTAAACCTTGATCATGAGTAACATAATTACAAAATGATGTACCGCCTCAAGGCCATAGAAAAGAAGAAGAGCAGGAACATTCTCTTTGGTGCCAATGGCCTACCTTTGCATTAGTCTTTATTGCTTTCAAATATCATCGAATACAGAAGCCCTGTACGAATGCTTTTGGGTTTTCTTCAAACGTCCGCTCCTTTCTCTACGTGCTCGATCTCGAATTTCCGTTCCCAATGATTTGCAATCGATTTTGCGAAACATTCTCAGGGCTCGTTTGAAATCCTATGAGGAAAATCCACGTGTGATCATATGGATTTTGATATTGATTTGGTCCAGTGGGATACTGTAGGTCAGTGCGTGCAATGCATGCACTGCTTTTGGACAGTGGGTCATTTAGCAATTAATTTTTTCATATTGCCTGACTGACGTGTGAGATGCTACATCAGAGAAGGGGACCAGTAGGACAGCATGCAGCAGCTGGGTTACTGTAGCTAAGTGCATGCATTTTCTCGACGTGCCGTTTTGCTCACATTTTTTCCACGTCCCCTTACTTTCTCTTTCTTCCAAGGCATGATTAAATTTAGTACGTACGCCTCGGATCGAGTACCGACACCTCGATTGGCCATGACCAAAAAGCGTTCTTGACTACTGTTTCTGGCCATCGAACACGGGCAAGTTTGATTCTCGCTGGCGAAATGCAATTTCATTCCTCTCAATGCATTCTCATTCACGTTTCCGGACAAATCTCGCGGTTTCAATTTTTTCCCCCTCTTCACTACGACGTGATCGTTTTTGATATCTTGCAATTTCACTCTCAAGACTGAAATTGAAATTTTTCAGTACATGCGTAATAATGTAGTGTATTTTTTGCATACCATATTCGGAACGACAAAAATGATCGAGTATATTTTCGTACGTTCCAACTTGACTGCATGAAGAGCATGATTGATTCACTTAAAAAAATGATGTAAATTTAATTTCAATTTTGGTATTGTCAAGTATGTACAGTGGACTTGGGGGGGGGGGTGCAATACAAAATTTTATCAGTAGATTGGAATAATGAGATTATGGAGATTATATTAGAAGAGGCAAAGCTTTTAAGGCAATCCCTAAAGATTACGGTTGACATGAAAGGCGGGTGTCGTTTTGGGACGGAAATTAATCCGGAAGTTGATTGTGTGTATTCAGCCACGCTTTAGTGGCCAGCCGTATTATACGCGTTAGATAAAGAATATATTCGCACGAGGTCTCCAGCCGATTCTCGCATAAATTCAACGGCGGTATACTGTAACCGCTTCATCCGACCTCCGGAATTCGCTGCCGGATGCGCTCCTGTGCGTTTTGGAAAGGGATTTATTTACACACTTTCGTCCTCACACGACCAAATGGCGACAAGTTGGACCTGATTATTCCTAGGCCCAGGAAAGTCCAACCCCCATAAATAGAATGTCTAGGCACACAGAGGGTGCTCTTTTATACAAAGGCATAACAATGAGCGTTGCAATTGAAAAAGGATGTGCAAACATAAAACGAGTCCATGAACGACGCTTGGACAGTGGTCATATTGAAAATGCCTTGAATCGTGGATTTTCGACGCCTTCCGTACATGGAGATCGACCGTTTTTCTCACTCTGCATGTCGAACGGCTGTGCAAGAGTGGCCACTTAACGCCCCACTCCAGGCCGTCGACCTCCCGCCAAGTTGGCCGGAACAAAATCCACGGTCATTTGGGCGATGACCAAATGACTAAATCAACAATACACGCCTTTTCCTGCGCACAGGGATATGCCAAGAATTTGCTTCGAATAAAAAATGGCCAGGGTTACTGTAGCTTCTGTATGTTAACTCGCTTTCGAAGCTAACCAAAGGCAGCTTATTATAAATTCGCATCGCATTCTTCATTATAAAATCATTGATGCACGCTGAGCATCCAGTGAATAAACTGAAGACTTTGAAGTCAAGCAAGAATGATTTTTTTATCAAATACTCATTCGAGTGTATCAAGAAAAACAAAAACGATGCTTTGCTGATAACCGCTACCACTGATTTGTTTCTTTTAAAAGAGAATCATTTTTAGCTTTACCGACTTTTGACCCCCGTTGGGGCAGCAAAACATACGAGCGCATTTTTTTACGCCCCATTGCGTAGTTTGGGATACACAGTTTGAAAAACGACCGGTCTAAAGGGCATCCTGTTGTTCTGTCGGCTTTTAAAAAGAAGCCAAAAGAATTGCGGATGGGGCGGGGGGGGGGGGTGTTGAAAATGAAAAGATGACAAGGCTGCCGCCGAAATATTCACTGGCCAAATGACGGGGGTTTCTTGTTTGCGATTTAAAACCTTTCTCTTTGCCTGGGCTTTTCAATTACAAAGCAAAAGCAACGAATGGCCATGGGTATCATTTGACGAATTTTCAAACGTCTACGTTTTAAACGCGCCATGCATATTGCGGCGAAAACTAAACCCGATCCTCAAAACGGGGGCTTGGGCGGCTTCCTTTAGATCATTCTCGGTTCGAACTTTTGATTGACGTATGCCTGTTTATTAGCTAGACACCCTCGGTACGTCTGTACGATGCTGTTCCAGGAGCATCCCAATCCCTTGATCATATTACACAGCAGCCGACATCAAGCGAATCATCCGAAATGCATTTTCGATATCGGATACATATTTTAGAAACAGCCACAGAACAGGAAACAGGCACGCGTTTTGTTTTGAGTGAGTATTTCTCATTTGAAAAATCTCAGCATTAAATTACCTTGAGGATGCTCTCGTGGTTGTATGCACATATCTTGACTGACTGGGAATTTGTTGCAATTGAGCATGTCCGGCCAATTGAAACCGTAACTTTTCATTCGTTTCTCGCAGCCCGATTTCACCGCTTCGCACAATGAACGGCATGGATAAATTGCGCGTTCCAAACAGACCGGTGCGTATAATGAACATAAGAATAGCTAAAGTAATACGAAATTCATGATCATTTACTGATCACCTGCGATTTGTGCTAATTTACCTGCGTATCAGGATGGCAATTGATTTGTAATAGGGGTTTCCACGGAGCCGCTTGTTGTACGGCTTCTTCCAATGTCTCGTGATCCAACAAATTGGGCAATCTCATTTGCGGATAATCAATACCGTAGCAGAGACTGAAATTACGCGGTATATTGACGCACGATGGTTGATTTTGTATTCGACCATTGTTCAGCATGGCCCACGATTCGGAGATATAATGATCGGCTGGTGCTGGCCAACATCGAACGTATTGTAGAATTGTGATCAATGGCAACAAATTGATGAGCATCATTTTTTCCGAACTAGTCTTTTTCTGGTGCTGACGACTTTGCAGGCGGTCTGGAGAGAGAGAGAGTGAGGGTAAAAGAAAATGATGAATGTGGATGATGATTAGATATAAATCAAAAAAGTTTGTTCCTCTCGGCTCGATTCAATAATCAACGATGACAGGCGTATGTACGAGGCTTTTGCCAGGCGAGAGAAATGATTTGCTTAAGCTAAAAGGCAAACGAAAGACAAGAAATCTAACGCCTCTCAAGGAGGCGAGGGGAGGGGGTAAAGCAGCCGAGGCTTATTCAAGATTTGAGAGACAGGGGCGGCGAAGAGCAAAGGGTTCTCTAAGCTGATGGCCCGTTTTAAGAAAGCAAAAGCCGTCAATCAACGGGCGGCGGCTTGCTTTTTATCAAAGCTTCTCAAAATTTATGGGGGGCCTCGGAGTTGAGCAATGAAGACAAACCGCGTCTCTTCTGGATTGGGGGAAAAAACTGCCAACTATCTCGGGCTTGGATCTGGAGAATGCAATGGTCGAAGGAAAAATACACCCACGTCCAAACACCCCCCCCCCCGTTCGCTCCACCTTCAATTCGACGCCTGACTGACCGGCCAACAATATGACCAGTATGTTTGAAAAGACTAGGGGCGGGGCGGAGCTGTCCAACTGCTGAACGGCTGCCGTCCGCTTTGCAGGGGTCGAATGATGAATGCGACCACTGAATGGGTGGAGAACTGGCCATAGCACGAATTTGATGGATAATAATCATTAGGGATTTCTGAATTGTTCTAACGTGACCCGTTTGATCAAAGCATTCTTTCTAGCTTGACTGTGAAATTTACAGCATGGCAAAAATCAAGACCACATTTAAGACTGAATTTTTAATTCCAATTCACCAAATATGGCTACAATTATTCCATTTCATAAAAATCACTGATACCTTCCAGAATATGAATGCGTAAAATACAGTATGCATAATCGTAAAATCATCTTTATGCCAATATTCACATTTACCTAGATAGACAATGAGATTTTTGCATATATGCATTGATATAATCCATAGAATTCAAATCAAAGCACCAAAAATATGTATTTATCAGAAATAATTTATCTTCCATACAATGGGAAGGGCAGGAAAAGTGATGAAGCTAAACATGATCATACGCTAAGGCACCAATTGATGTGGTCAAGAATAAATGTCAAAATTTGCATTGCAATTCAAGCTGTTCAAGGCGAAATGGCCAGTTTTTCCTCACTCGGCTTCTTTCGTTCCGTTTGTATCCTTGACCTGAAAAAATCGGATTTTGAATATGCTTGGCATACTGTAGAATTTGGTGACAGATCAGAAGCCATGATTTTGCAAATTACTTACAGAAGCAGAAGCAGCAGCTCTTCTGGCAGCTTTCTCAGCTTTCTTCGCCTCTTTCCTTTGAATTTTCTCCCATTTAGCTTTGGTTTTCTGAGCTCGTTCCGCGGCCACTGCCAAATCTGGATTCACATTTTCAAGCTCAGGGGATTCAGTTTTCTCAACTGGCCTTCCTTCTTCGGCCGCACGTAGTTGTTCTTTCATTTCTAAAAAATTACACGCAATATTTCGTATGGATCCAATGTAAAATGAATATACCCTTGATTTTCTTGAATTCTTCTTCGATGCGTTTTCGTTTATCATCAGGCGAAGCTAGTTCTTTTTGTGTCAACGCATCAGGGCCTTTCTCGAATTTCTCTTTGATACTTTTAGCCTGCACTCGGATCAGGCCTGCTTCTTCGAAACCTGATTGACCAGTCACCACGTTTGTGCTGCGAGTCATCGCGAATGATTCGGTTTCTGATCTGAAAGAACGCATGCGGTCAATTGGATCCAGAGGAGAGTTCATGTGGCCAATAATCGCGTATAATGACCACTCAAAGTGGTCAAATTAAACTCACTTATATCCTTCAGGAGGCGGTGTCATTTGCCTCTTGGGCCTGGGTGGTCCTTTTGGCACCGATTCATGATGCCCAGCTTTCTGTTCAATGGTCTTGAATTTATTCAGGACATTTTTCATTTCATATTCTTCTGGATCATCATCCTGATCGCTTGCTTCATGAATTCGCCTATTCACAGGTTCCGGCATGGGACCTTTGTCCTGAAAATTCATGTCCACATCATGAATTACGCCTGAATTTCAGAAGGTAAAATACCTCTGATGCCCATTTACTGGCATCTGGTCGTGATTTATGTTCTTTCGCACCATTCTTTGGGGCTTCTTGATCAATTTTCATGAATTTCTCCCTGGCCTTGCCAGCGACTTTGATCTCCACATCGTCGGAACGTTTTTCTTTGACCTCATCGTCTTCGCGATGGAAAGCTTTTCCTTCTTCGAAACGTTTCTTTATGGATACCATATCGGTGTTTTGGCGGATTTCGTGTGCTTCAGTACCGTTCTACAAGGACCGGGTATACTGTAACCGCTGGATCAATCAAACTCAAAATTTGCACTCACAGCTGGACTGTGACTCCTCGCGATTTCTCTGGCCTCCCTTTCTTCGCGTGCTAAAATAACTTCCTTTTCCCTTTTTATCCGTTTGAATTCAGCTTCGATCTTTTGACGTTTAATTTCGGCTTTAGCATCGTCCTTGCTATTTTTAGCGCTTTGCTCGAATGTTGCCTTGATATTTCCCAATTCGGATGCACGAACTACATCGGCACTGGGTTTTTCCGATTTCTGATCATCATCGAAACTCAGTCCAGCTTCGAACCGTTTCTTGACTTTGTCCAATTCTGAAATATTGCCAAATTTTTGGCTACGGTAAGCCAGTGAATGCATGCTCAATATCTTCACCTGCAAAATGTACATCGTCTTTCATTTTTTCAACTGATCCATTCTCATGGTACACATCGCCTTTTTGGAATTTCTCCATGGCTGTTTTTGTGACTGAAATTTAGGTGACGTGAATTATGATCAATGATTGCTTTATGCAAAATTACATGAAGTATCTAATTGCTCTTCTTCAATGATCGAAGGTTTCGAACTGGAACTCGCATCTTCATCATTCAAACGTTCCTTGTATCGTTCTTTGACGTGGACGTTCTTTTTCAACTCTTCCAATTCCTGACTCCTGTCTTCCAGGTCAGGATGGACGCTGGTCATTTCGCCAGTTTCCCATTTACTTTTCATTGTCTTGGCATCGATTTCCAATTGGATCTGGAATTATGCATGATTAGCTGAGTTTCAACGAAAGTCGGTCAATTATGGTCACAAAATTGGGCAGTGGTCATGTGAAGTTTGGCTGATAAAAGCCATTCAAAATGCTTGAAAATGTTGCACAGTTTTTCATAATCTTGTCGAGATTTAGTGATCAGAATGCTATCCGTCCAAGTTTCTTTTGTACACCGAAAGGAACATCAACACCACAACCGCATCCAAAATTACCTCATGCTTTTTCTTTTTCGATTCACGTTCGATATTGGGATCCCTGTCTGGATTAGCCTCTTCATCACTAGATTTTTCAGAGGCATCTACCCCTTCAGCAAATCTGCAAAATCACAGCCTTGCATTCCTGAATGTAAGAGAACCAGATGCATTTACTTTGAGACTCTGGATTTCACTTTTCCATGAGTGATTAACGCCTCAACATCATCTGATTTCTTGACTGTATCCGATTTTGCGGAATCCATTGGTTCTTCCCAACGTGCTTTGATATTTTGCAATTTGGGTACATTCTCGAGATCGTCTGTTGATTTCATGCCAGCTAAAAATGGCATCTGACTGTGAGGATTGCAAATAATTGCAAAAATTAGACAGATTGGTGGCAGGGTCGCATTTTGCATGCTATCATTTGAAATTGATCAAATAATTGCAGGAAATGGCCGTCTGCAATCTACAGTAAGCCACTTGCTGACAGCTTTGCAATTCAAGAGCGGTCTGTGATCAGAATTGCACAGATAAACAGAACAATTTTTGGAAGGCAGATTTTATACATAGAAAAAAGAGAGGAAGTAGAAGTTTTTGCGAAGCACTGTACTGTCAAATGGTCATAGCTAAGCAATGCTGGAAAACCCAAGTGACCTCACCCTGGTATCCAGTAGATTACTGTACTGGATTATTCAACTATTCTGCAGAAATTGATGGTCTCATAAAATGTACTGAACTATGATG
Organism: Discolaimus major; assembly: GCA_034695185.1. Taxonomy (NCBI): domain Eukaryota; kingdom Metazoa; phylum Nematoda; class Enoplea; order Dorylaimida; family Qudsianematidae; genus Discolaimus; species Discolaimus major. Next base: position 10,138 of record JAQIWJ010000902.1, read on the forward strand.
ACTCCAATGTGCAAGGCCAGTAGAGCCTTCAGACTGCTTCACTGGCTAAAGAAATGCTAATTTTGAGGTAAAATATCCAAAAAATGTTTGGGTCTAAATTTTCCTGTCATATTCGCTACACAATTTTCCTGCCAAACTTACATCTAATCACGCTTGGATCAAGGGTTTTCGGTTTAGTAACAAGGACATAATCCTCATCCTCTTCATCAGCCTGTTCAATCATATCAGCTATAATAAATCCGTTTTTTTCATGCGCATAATGAATGGCCTAATATGGGAACCATACATTCCAATGCGTTTTCGTAGGCCAACGCTGCGTCGGGTCTGTAAATTTCCAAGATATGTAACTTGCAATATAATTTCCCCTCGTGAGCCGTGTATCCTTGGACGCTGAAAAATGAGATGCAAGAATGTAGGCATTCGTGCGTGAATAACACAGTACAGTACTGTATAAAAATGTATGGCAAAATTCATAAAGTTGCATAGCGTGTGCCTCGGAAAATTGACATGTCAATTTTTGATGTCCTATACAAGGGCATGCACTTTTGGAGGGGAGGGAATTGCATTGTATTCAAAAACCATCTTATAATAAAATTACTCGAATAGTTCAAATAAATCCCCCTGACCCACCTGAGTGCCTTATTGCACGTATGGCATTTCATGCAAGTCTTATGGTAAACCCGTTTTTCCAGGAGCAATTTCTCAACGGAATATACCAATTTTCCGCATACAGCACATTCACGGGGTTCCTCTTTTTCAGTATTCGTCTGCAAAAAATGGACCGGAAATTGTACAGTAATCTACTGAATTCTGGATGTGTATGTACCTCGAAAAATTTCTCTTTCACCCGTTTCCTATCAGCCTCGCTCCTTTCGATCTCGATTTGTTTACTTTCTTTCTCAGACGTATCAATCGATTGATGGTCATGCATTTTTTCGAATAGGCTTTTCCTCTCTGATACATGATCAGATGCTAGTTCCGCGGGTAATTCAGCATCTACTAGTGTATTGCGTCTTTTTTCTTTGCTCTCTTTCTCCATTTCTTCGCTCAAATGTTCGAATTTATTCTTGACTGAACAATATTTGTCCTGAAGGGAGTAGAAATAATTGCCCTGGACTGGACATAGATTATTTTGATTGCTTGGGCAGATTTTGAATTGTGAACTGCCTTTTCATGCATGCAAATTTGAGTGCACCAGATTTCGACTCACTTTATCAACCAAAGTCAATTTTTCCCTATTGGCTTTGACAGAATTCTCTTGCGGATGTTCGAAATTGTTAGCTATATTATCCAAATTCTCTTTACCGAAACGTTCTTCAATGATTGGACGATCAGTAGTTGGTTTTTTGTCTTTTATCGTTTGCAATGCTGCTTTCTAAAATGCGCATTGAAGTGAATGTTTCAATACGAGCATATACATATTTCTATGTGCAGATAAGGTACTTTTTGCATAAATTTATGCCAGCTTGCTTTCATGTAATTTCCAAATTTCGATATCTTCATCATGTGATAAAAGACATGCATTTGCATTAGCCATTTGCAGCGTCTTACCAAGGACCCCAAATCAGTGCTACGTTCGATTTGGATCATAGGAGGCGGTCCGCTGTCATCACTGTCGTCTGATTCATCAATATCTTCATCCTCATCCGAGGTATAATCGTAATCGTGATCACACAGAAGCTGAAAGGATGATTTCATCAAATATCTGCTTATATTCGTGATATAATGCACAAGTGGGTTACTGTAACCGCTGCAACTGATGTCATTTTTGCCAAGATGGCTCATTTTCGGAGACTGTTCAGGATTTTCTGATAACTGATCATTGTGAATGCATAAATTATGAAAGCTGTGGACATTCTTCAAATTATGAAAGTTCTGTGTGAACTTTTTTATACACAGTAGATTTGCATTACATATTTCCTCAGATACCAAACTGAAGTGATTTATATGTGCATCATAAATGCGCATTTTGCATCATCATCAGTTATCATCGATCGCTTCTAGAAGCATTTTCGATGAACGATCGATGGTCCATATTTTTTATATTCATCCCTAGTTATCCACATTTGCTGCAAGCAGAAAATTCGACTAATCAAGTCATCCTTATGCTGTGCATGGTCAAAAATTCAAGTACGATTTTGGGCTACTGTGTTTTCAAAATTTCAATGGCATTCCATGCTTTTGAGACAACAGAACTCACATTGAACCCCGGTTGCTTCATGGCTTGATTTCCAGGCGATTTCGCCTCTTCCGTATTTGGTACTGATGCCGTTGGACCGTTGTCCACTTTCTCATCTTCATGTGACTTTTCAACCACGCGTTCACGGCCGGTATCAATGAATGATTTTTTAGCTTTTGAACTCATATTTCATGTATCACCTGGAAAATCACCGATTTTAGACCAGAAGAGTAACAATGTCGGTGTTTTGTATGGGGAGGTCTAATTTTGGATACTGCGTTTGAGGACAATGAAATGACTAATGCTGGCCATTTTCAGACTACAATGCAATCACGAATAGGTAATATAATAGACGGCTTAAAATTCGTTTCTACAACCTCTACTAGTATGCAGTACACAGTATAAGTATTCAGTAATTCGAAGTGGGGCTAGAGGGGGAGTGTATTGGGAAGAATCTCGGGTGAAACTTTTCGCAACCACGGGTTTTTAAGAAGCTATATCAACAAGCTCTCTTTCCTCGTTTGCTGAATCGAAGATGGGACCGAGTCACGTTTTCTTGTGAAGTGCTCCTGAGGAGGCAGGCAACTGCTGTGTACCAGCACGAAATTCTTTTCGGTTTTCCAAAATCTCACTCTGCCAGAAACTTCTCGCATAGACAAAAACAAGGGGGAAAACTTCGATTACTTCTCTTTTGCCTGGCCAAATGATCAACAGCTGACGTGGCTAAAGTTAAAAACGGATCTCCTCACTATTTCTGATAGGGTGCGTATATTCGAGCAAGAATTAAAGAATTTCGCAAAAGTTTTTCTGGGACTTGATGTGTCTATCTCCGACCAGCTTGTGGTCAATGTGAAAAGCGTGTATTTTAGGAATTGAGAATCCCTGATGGGGAAAATGCATTGGTATACTGTCTCATGTGCCATGCGAAAGCGAAATTTCATCAAAAACATTGGCAATCAAATAGTAGCTTTGGCCCAGCATTGAAAGACCAAAATGCCACTACGCATTAGCGGTTACAGTAAGCTCAACTTTGTGTAGTCGGTAATTAGTCCACACAACAAATTCGAAATGCGTTGGTGTAGTCAAGACGATCTTGAACTGTTGCACAGCTTATTGATCGATATTTCGGATATCGATACATCGCACGTATTTCGTGTGATCACGCTTTTGCCTATTTTCCCATTTTATCAGTGCTTGAATAGAAGAAAGCTTGAATCTAAGCTGGGTGTCTCTGAATGGGACGATATGCACCGTTGCTTGCCAATATGTAATCAATCAATACTAGAAGTGATCGATCATTCACATGCATGGCATATTTGACTGCACACGCAGGTCGACATCGACAATTTTGCATAACATCATAACATGAAATAACATGATCCAAGAAAATCAAAGCTGATCATGAATCAGCTCAATCAATAATACACACATTTCATGCTGCCTTTGTATTTCGATCAGTAATACAGACATCAATCGATTACAGCAAATCCATGATCATACTGTACTTGGCACAAAGCACTAGTATCTACTTCTTCTCATCATTGCCATCTTTCGTGAAGGGCGATTGTTTCGATGTGACGATTAATTTCGATGGATTTGATATTTTGGACAAATCGACTGAATGCACTGATTTCACAACGGGTGATTTCAATGATTCGGTTGCTAATCTGGCCGTCCGTGCTGCATCCGCAGAAGCCGAATCAGTCCTCATCTTCAATATGGCCGGATTATTGATCCGAGACGGTACAACGCGTTCGGCGAGATCCAGTGTTACGGTTGATAATTCTAAAAATAAGTTATTCGTTATTAGGTGATTCCGAATTAGTCAATGCAGAACTTACCCGTATCACAGAAATTGAACAGAATTGCATCCTCGTGTGATGGAGTTTGACGTAATGGATCAAAATACGCTGATGCACATGCTTCCATTGCCGACGGTCTGAAAAAAGAGCAGACTGTCTCATGGCAGTGATCACATGATTCAAATTCATTTACCGTACTGAAGGCCTGTAAGCCATTGTATTTTTGATCAATTCTGATGCGGTTGCTGGTAATCGACGTCCAATTTTCTGAAACAAAAGCACATCGAAAATTCCGAGATGATAAAGCTGCTGTAATTACCTCATGAAATTTCGACTGACGTTTAGTGGTTGGCATTTTTCCATTCTTCAAGACCGGTTGCATTTCGATCACTTCTTCATCGGTCGGATCACCAAACAATTCGCAAATATTGTGAAAATGCTCGGCTCTTGTCACGTCTGGAAATAACCGTTGACCCGTACAACATTCGACCATGACGCAACCGGCTGACCAGATATCTAGAATGGGAATTTTCTTATCAAAAATGCTATTATAGCTTTTAAATGTTCTTACCAATTTTCTCATCGTAATCTTGATTCCCCAATTCCAATTCGGGGAGCTCTGTATGGTCCTGAGCAAACTCTGACGTCTCTAGCTTCACCGTGCACTATTCTGGCCGCCCTGAAAGAAATGCAGGCTTCAGTATCCGAATGATCAGCTGAAATCATACTTACGATCCGAGATCACTGATTTTCAAAACGCTACTAGCTTGATTGATCATCAAATTGGATGGTTTTATATCGC
>JAQIWJ010000903.1:0-14919 GCA_034695185.1 Discolaimus major
AGTTTGGATCGTTTCATTTGTGTGAATTATACAAATCTATACGACAAAATCAATACTCCACGTTTCAGATGGATAAGTATGCGTTGGTAACTTTCACATGTTTCGATTCATTGGAAAGGAACCTTATATCTATTATGATATTGTTACCAATGAATCGTATTACACTTCACACGAAGGTGATGAAGCAGCAACATCGAAAATGGTTGCTGTTTGTTATGGTCTGATATTAAAAGTGATCATTTCGGTGAGTTTGATCTAGTCAAGCTTCAGTCTGGCAAGTTTCACATCAGTTCGCACCAGCGTTGTAGTCCAGCTGCCAAAATCGATTCACTTTGTATCAAATTAATGGAAAGACTAATTTCTCCAAAATTTATGTAATTGCACAAATACTGTAGACTAATGAAATGCAAAAGGCTGACGAAACTACTTCGACACACATTTCAAATCAAGCTTATTGCCAAGTCATGAAAGAAGCAATCGAACGCCTAGTTTGTGTGAAAAAACGCCCGTTGTACACAGATTTATACTGTACACACGTCAGCACAGCTCCACCAAGTCAAAATCGGTTTGATATGCGAAATTAATGAAAAAAAACAAAAGTTTTCTTCAAAATTCTTGAAACTGCGCAATGCAAAGAGTTATACAAAAAGGCTAAAGAAACCACTTCAGAACGCCTTTGAACCAAACTATAGCCAAGAAAATGCTTGGCAGGATGAATGAAGCAATGGAAATTCCTAGTTTCTGCTGACAACATGCTTGCTCTCCACAATTCTTTGCACCCGCATTGTGGAAACTTTGTCAACGTACTAGCAACGCAAAATACTCTTGCATATAGTATGGATCGAAGTTCGACAACTTCTGACTCATCCACCATCTCATTTCTGGTAAATTCAGCCCTCGCTGCTCATCGTCAGCAAGAAACCAGCGAGTTCCTATCTTTTCCACGTCTACACGCATTTACTGTAAATATACTCGAATCACCTTAGGTCATTTTCGAACTGCATCTGTTACTGCACAGAAATATGTGCTGACCAAAGTCCACATTTTCGCGTCCGTCTTTGCATTCTAAGAAATGGAAATTTCCATTTAGAAAGTTGCTCTACATTTTCTGCACTATTGGACGGAGGGTCAGGAAATTACGAAAAGTTCTCCCAGATTTATTACACCATTGGAAACCGGATGCATAGGCATGTTGGCGATTTCGACGGCCCTGGGCAGTTCAAAAGAGGCCTCTTCTAGGATATGGTATAAATATTATTGGCCTGCACTGATTGATTCTTTCAATTGGCATTTTGTGTGGTCGAGGAAATAGAGATGAAAAGTTTAGTAGTATTCTGCATTTTGGGTATGATTGCTATGCTATAGCCGAATTTCCTTGGATATCCTGATCACATACTGATTTCAGCTCTGGCCAACGCTGATGAGCTATCTCATCTGCGTCAATTAGCATCGCCAATTTTTGATCCATTGGTATCCAGCATGCTGTATGTGAATTCCCTGCCAAAAGTGAAGAGGTCAGTATTGATTTAAATTTTACCCTCCCTTGCATTGTGCAATTTCAGAGACGTCGTGATCAAACGCCTTGAAGACCCTGACAATTGCATTAACAAATGCATTGAGGATCTGAATATTCGTTTGTCTGATCCTGAAGTGAATGAGACCATCTCTTCAATTTCGGCTAGTGATGAGGCGAAGTTGAAAGCCATTTGCAAGTATATCACTTGGCTTGTGATCAGGATAAATGATCATGGATAGTTTTTCAGAGCCACCGATCCAACTTTAACCTGCTTCGATGATTGCCCACTCTCCAGATTGAGCATCCTGTTGGAAGATTATTGGCCGATTGTAGGAGTCATTTGTAATTTGGCTCATGAGAATTATACAGGTATGGTCGCATGATATTTTCAGAAAAATCGGTCTGATCACTCTGATCAATACCCAGCACTGTTTGGAATTTCTGCAGCTTGCCACTCGCTTATGCCTCTTGCATATTTTCAGAACTGGTGACAAGCTTGGCGTGTATCAATGAGACCCAAACCCGAATCGATGATCGCTGCACATCCAAATGTGAAGCAGCACGTGGCAATCAATCCAGCAGCACATTCTATTTACTGTCCACTTACATCATCTATAATGACAACAAAACCGAAAATACTGAAGCTTTTCAACATGCTTGCAAGTGAGACATCATTTTTTGGCTACCTTCAAATTAGCATGTCCGTGAAATGGCAAAATCCAAATTTGCATAATCCAATAATGGCAGAAAATGCAACGGCAATTTTGCAGATACATGACTTGCCTGGATGCATGCGAAGATCCAATTATCAAAGAAGCATGCGGAGCAAAAGCAGTAAGCATTCAGAATAAGATCATTGGAACCATCATGAGCGCGGTCAAGGCCATGTTCAAAGATGTGAAAGCCATTGAGGAAGAACCAGAAGGGTGTAAGCGATTTGCTTCATTGCGATTTGCATGAATGTCCATTATACTCATAGATATGATATGATTTTTGATAGGTAATTTTTATCACTGGATATTGATGCTATAATCATATCTAAAATATAGAGGTTGTCTTGCTTTTACTGGTCACTTAGCTTACAAAAATTGTACTGTACCACGATTCTGATGGGTCCTCCCTCAATCAGTGTTGCCACCAACTTTTCCACAGATATCAATATTTTATCCATGCATTCAGAATAACATGTACATAATAATGGGTTGTTCCCATCCGAGTATACAGCCGAATCTCCACGAAACCCACATCAAATCCAGTTTCAGAACAGAGGTTGGGAAAATTCCACATACGATTAGCTGAACGTTTCCATGCCAAACATGGACTTTCATGTACATTCGTTCATGCACTACCATAATGTGCAAAATTCGATTATTTTTCTGAGTAAACGAAAAGAATTTTCCAAAAATAGTGTGTAGGTGGTCAATAATGGAAAAATCTTTAGTGGTTGATGATGGCTTTATAAAATAGGTATGCGATGGCTTCAGAAATTAGCTGAGCTTGAGTTCTGGTGGTCAATATGTTGATACTTTTAGCATTATCAGTGTTTTTCGCATTCAGCACAGGGGAGAGGGAAAATCTGCCCACAAATAAAACCCCTGATATTGCTGATAGAGGTTTGAGACAACGTCCATCGAGCTTGTACGTGCCATTTCCTGTTCGACCACAATTTTGTCCTAATCAAGGTGAGACTGATCAGTAATGACACTCATTAGCATGACCAGGCAGGAATCGATATTTACAGAACCACGATTTCTGGCCAAACCCTGTGATGAGAGCAATCCATGTTTCGATTATTCATTGGAATGCGTGAATAAGACTTGCGCTTGTGGCAAGAATCAGATGCCCAGTAAACCTGCGAATGGGCTTTGTGAACCAGGTATGCTAGGTGATCGGTGATCACAGTTCGACAATGATTGCAGTGTAACCTGCAGCCAGGCATACTGTAGCTGATCATATTTCAGCACCTGGCCTGAACCAAAACTGTGAAGAACAGTGTCAAATTCCATTGACATGTGTTGATGAGATTCCATTAGATGAAAGCACGACTGCTTCGACCGCTGGGACTGCGCCAACCACCCCAGCTGCTGGTAGTGGCGCAGCTCCTGCTGATTTTATTATGCCACCACCGCCACCAAATTGGCCGCCTCGAAAAGGAAAGACGTGCCAATGCAAGCCGCCTTATATCCTTGAGAATGGGTACAATTGTCGCTTGAGTAAGTTTTTAAAAAATGGCCAGCAGGTCTGATCAAAGGTGTGATCAACCATAAAATCTGCTGATCAGATATTGAAACCTGGCCATGCGATCGATCTGATGACCAGCAAGAGTAATCATCACTTTTACAGACTGCAAGCCAGGCGAAAAATTTGATCCGATTTCTGGGGCTTGCAAAACACCATGCAAATCTGATGAAATTGAATTGGTGGATGGCCAATGCGCAAAAAGTATGATTGAGTTTTGCCAGTCGTGACACAATTCACATATATGAATTTCAGTTGCTAAATTGGGCGAAGCTTGTCAAGATAGCCGCCAATGCATGGCTCAATTCAGCAGTTGCCAGAATGGCAAATGCGCTTGTCAAGAAGGTTTTGATCAAAGCAATGGCGTGTGTCAAGCAAAATGTGAGTTTAAGTACCATTGGATGCAGCATGGCAGATTATGCTAGAAAAGATGCCTGAAAAAATGAAGGATAATGGAGATACTCAGCAGACAAAAGCACATGCATTTTCAAATACAGTATCCCTGAATTTTTCAGCATATTCATGCCCATTTGTTGGCCCACTCCAAGAAGGCAATGTGATACTTTGCAATTCGACCACCGACTCTCCTGGTTCAAGCAATTGCCCCGACGATTCTTATTGTCAAATTCATTCCAATTCGTTTTTGGAATTTGAACGCGCTGGTCATTGTTGTCCAAGACAGAATCTGTCTTGCCCAATTGGACAGGAACTTCCAGACACATCATGTGGTTCAATGATAATTCCTCTGGGAGCAGCCAGAGAAAATAAGCCAAGGAGAGAATGTCCTTTTGATACCCATTATTGCTATACAATTAATTTATCCAATGGAGAGTCGGATGGCAAATGTTGCCCGAAAGCATGTCCCAATAATTACGCTGCTGTCAATGGCATGTGCTATCAACCAGTACAGTATGGAGAACCATGTACGGTTGATGAACAGTGTCGCCAGTTTAATGGGGTTTGCAAAGATGGTAAGAAAGTTCACTGTATATCTTCTGAGATGGGCAATGTCCAATGTCCAATGACCCTTGGTCAGTCACATCTTGTCAGGGATGATCTAATCAGCAACATTCCATGGTTGGGTTCTCCCAAAGCCAACATCATGTATGAATTGCAGTGTCCCACGGTGTCCCCTCCCCAGAACCATTACAGTAAGCAATATTTTTCAGGCAAATGCCAATGCCCACCAAATGCAAAGGCTGATGGCACACAAGAATATCGATATTGTACAATTCATTGTGGAGAAAACGAGATACAACTCAATGCTAAATGCCAAAAACGCCTGAAACTGGGCGAAACGTGTGATGTAGAAAAGCACAATCAATGCCCAATCAATGCTGGCTGTGACGAGAATAAGAAATGCTCATGCTTATGCCAGTATATCCAGCTGACCGAGGATCGATGCGAACAATATCCAGTGTGCAGAAAGTCTTCTATGTACGGATTTGCTGGACTGGCTAATTTTGGTAAAGGCGGTGCAGCTGATATGGCAGGCGGCCAAGCCAATCAACCGTCAAGTCCGCCTCCGAAACCCTCTACTGTTACCTCAGGCCAAGGACCAGTAAAACCACCACCAGGCAATTTCACATTTTGTCGAATCTATGACGACGTGGATCCACCTGTAGAAGCGGTCAGGGACTGTCCGAAAGGGCAATACTGCAATGGATATACATACGACCTTGGATTGTGCTGTCCAATACCAGGTATGGATTGAACCTTTGAAGGTTATTGGGGACAGTAACTACTGGTTTTTAGAGCCAACATGCCCAAGCGGAAGTAAAGGCAAAGGGAAATGCATACCACAAAAACCGAACGCCTGCCCTGATGGCGGATATTGCAATCAGTATTTCAGTGCAGTGGGCGTGGGATCGCCTCGATCAGGATATACCTGTTGCGATGGATAATCCAGATTATGATAAAGGGTCACATTGGATTGGTGATTGCTTTATTGGCATAAACTGGGGCATGTTACTCATATTATTATTATTATACTTGCTCCAATATAATGTTTCCCATCATGGATAATGGTTTTTTGCATAGTTCATGATTACAGTCTGTCTTATCAGGAACTAATCCAACCCATGCTGGGCTACAGTAACCTATATCCTAATAAAATTCATTGAACATTCGAGTCAATATCGAATATAACATGAGCCACGTTGTTCATGGCCAATTTCATAAACATCGCCCATGGAAAACGTTTACCTTGAGAATCAAATATGCTTATTTCCACCGCCCATATTTTGAATAACAGGATAAAGCAAAGTGAACAATTCGTCAAATGTTCATCGAACAATGCCTGTGTATTCGTTGAATTAATGGAAAGCAGAATGTGCTTCGGTTCTAGCATAATACACGGTTGTTTATCAAATGTTTATTAGACCTAAAAATAATGTCACCGTACCATCAACAAGGGCGTTGCTGGTAGGCTTGTGTATAAAAATGGCAGCTAATTGGATAGGAGATCATAAACTGCATTATTCATTTGGATAATTCAACTCCCTATTGTAAACCCACATATTGGACAAAGCTTGAAGTAAGTGGATCTTGAGCTAATGGGCGATGCCCAATGGCCATTGGGCCAATGAGCCTGATCATGGTGATAAAATCACTCATCGATCCCAATCCCTAAGCATATCATATTTCAGGCAATGAAGCTCACCTGCATACTCCTGATCGGTCTGATCATTCAAACCGTACTGTGCAAGAATACCAAAGTCAAAGACAAGAAGGGTCCATTGGTAGAAGCACCTGCACCTGCGCCAGGACCCTCACCAGTGGCGCCAGGTTCTGGTCCAGCACCTGCGCCAGGTCCAGGTCCCGCTCCAGCAATTGCGCCAGCTGGAACCTCTGACAAAGCTGCTTACTATCCAATCTATCCTAATTACTGGTATTATCAGGTGGGATTCTGCCCTGGTGAAAGTAAGCTTTGATTTCTGACCCAGCTTAGTGGTCGATCAGTATTGATCTTTAGAACCACGCTTCTATGGAGACGCTTGCGATGACGACCATCCCTGTTATGATTACAGTCTCCAGTGCAACAATAACCAATGCGTGTGCATCGATAATTACCTGCAAAGCACCAATCCAACGAATGGCATGTGCGAACCAGGTAGAAAATCATAGTTATCCTTGTAGAATCATGGCAAAAGGTTGTGATTTTTAGCTCCATACTTGAATCAACCATGCACCACACAATGTCAACGACCTTATCAATGCGTGGCTGCGAAAAATGCGGATGGAACAGATTCCACACAAAAAACTTGTCAATGCGTTTCACCATACACTTTGGAGAATGGATGGAATTGCTATATGGGTGAGTATTTGACATATACCCGGATTCTTGATCCCATTCTTGCATACAAGCACTGCTGCATGCGATTCTTCATCCAGCTTGCAAATCTAATGATTTTCAGCTTGCAAAGCAGACCAAAAGTATGACCAGCAACTTGCAAAGTGTATCCCACGCTGCACAGCTGATCAGGTTCGGTTGGAGGATGGTAGTTGTGCCAAAAGTACAGGCTGAAATTCTTATCAAATCCCGCAACGAAAATATCGTATATTTAGCTGCTACACTCAATGGTAAATGCACGGATGATGCACAGTGCATTTGGGCATTCACCAAATGCGTAAATGGATATTGCGTTTGCCCTGTTGATTTTGATCCAGGCAGTACAGGCTGCATACCGAAAAGTAAGCTGGACTTTCCACCCCAGTTCACGCTCGTGATAGAAAAAATATTCTTTTAGAATACAATTGCCCCTGTGGCGATGCATTGTACAAAAATAGTCAAGTGGTCACATGCACCAAAACAAACCCTTACTATTACTACTACTACAGTTACCCACCAAAGGATTCATGCCCAGCTGGCTACTTCTGCAACGTATACCCTCCAATTAATTACAGCCCAGGAGCTGTCAATTACGGTCACTGCTGTCCTAAGCTGAACTTGAAATGTCCAGTTGGTCAAGCTCTGACTGGCTACACTTGCGATTATTACTCTCAACCGTATTGGATCAAACCGTATCAAAAGTTTTGTCCTTGGCAAACGCATTATTGCTACAGTGTCAGCGATTCGAATGGCCACACCGAAAGTTTATGCTGCCCCAAGACGTGTCGCGATGGTCAAATATTGATCGATGGGTCATGCTGGTCACATGTGGACTATGGAGAATATTGTAAATACGATCAGCAATGCGAATACCACAATGGAGTGTGCGTGGATGGTAAGAATTAGCTTTGACTACAAATTGCGCAATCCAAATGTCAATTTTCAGGAAAATGCCAATGTCCACCAAACGCAACGGTGTCTGGTGGAGCACCGTACCAATATTGCTACGTTTCTTGCGGTTCAAATGAAGTTCAATACATGAATAAATGTTATGCACGTTTGAAATTGGGCGCCAAATGCAGTCACGACCCACCGGAGTTGTGCCCCTACAATGCTGGCTGTGATGAGAACAACACCTGTTCATGCTTCTGCAATTATATCCCAATCGGAAGCGATAGATGCGAACCGTATCCAGTGTGTCGCAGGCAATATTATTATTATTATTATGCACCGGCACCAGCACCCGGATCCGCAGCAGCATCGGATAACACCAGTGATGCTCAAGCTAAACCCGCTCCAGAAGATCCCCCATGTACTGACGTGGCAGTTGCCAAAAGCGCCAGCGATTACACATTCTGCGTTGTTCCTGGTCAAGTACCACCAACGACTGCTGTTGCCCACTGTCCATGTGGTCAATATTGCAGCTACTATACCTACGATTTGGGTCTGTGTTGTCAAACACCAAGTAAGCATTGGCCCTGATTTGCCCTGATCATTGCAAAATCGGATATTTTTAGAACCGGTATGTTCTGATGGATCGGCTGGGAATGGTACGTGTTCACCATATGTGGCTGATCAGTGCGGACCTAATGGTTATTGTTATCAATATTATTACCCAGTGGATGGAAACGGCGGATACACATGCTGCCAATATCAACAGTATTATCCAGTAGATCCACCACAACCCATGCCTGTGGACCCTGTACCTATGGGCTCAAAAGTGGTAGCTGCCTAGACAAGATGACGGTGTGATTTGAGATAACAATTTTCTGATCATTGTGGTAATGGGTTTTGATACATTCGGGTATGGTATACTTATTTCGTGTCTGGTGGTGGGTTCCTTGCATGATTTTTGATGATTAACAAGATGTAATTAAGAAATACAGCGATTATTAAATGTAGTTGCGGACAGGTACCCAATAGATTTGGGTATTTGCAAATCAATACCAACATTGGCGAGAGGAATTTGAATTTACGAATACTGATGATCCATTTGAATAAATACAAAATGAATAGGTTCACATTCTCGTGCAGAATACCATGACACATGAAGATAAGCACCGAATTGCACTATATCAGCCAATTGTCACCACAGCTTGACCAATGGCACCCCTCAGTCAAAATCAGGAATTTAAAATGACATTTTTGCTATATCAGTACAGTGTAAAAGTAAATTTTATCAATTTTCACTGATTATGGTATGAGTGTACTTTCAAGGCAAGTTCCAAAATATCATAATCGCCTTTTGTTCACAGAGATTTTCTCTTGCGTTTGATGTCGAAACCTTTTCGAATATAGTTCATATAAAAGTAGTGAGCGAATAATATGAAGAAGGTTGAATAAACTGCCAATGCGATGTACAAATTTGACCAAGTTTGATGACACTCGTCGCCTCGGGATTTCACGTTGTACACAGTGTATCCAATTGCGCAACCCACGACCATTTGTGACAATTGAGCGCCCGTTACGCACATGGACACCCATTTCGGGCATTGGAATCCATAAGTGCGCACTGCGAAATACGCGTATATGACTGCGTGAACGCCATAATTCATCAACGAGAACCAACGTCCGGACGCTGTCAACGTCTTGGCACCGTGCCAACTGAATACCACAACGCTAGCGTGATGATACCAATGCAAAAAGATCACTGGCTTTTTCCTCAAAATCAAGAACAGCGTATCGATGAATTCGAAGAATTTCGAACTGATGAAAGCGAAGATCCAAAAACAGAAGACCGGATCTTGGGTCCAACTGGATATGCAAACGCTATGCTCGAATCCGTGTTTATTGAGAACTCGAAATACTTCGTAACTCGATCTCCAAAATCCCATCGTGCTGAATATAGCTGCGAACGTATTCCAAACGACGCATGACACACGTAAATCGAAACCTTTCTCTCGATATGACATCAATTTCTGACCACCGAACACCATGAGCATGTAAGCGAATAAACCCCAAATGCATATCGTCCAATTGTCGTATTGCCAATATCCATAGGGTTTCCGATCAGGCCAATATTCGAATGGAAATACGATCGAATAATTGCTCAATGCATCGTTCGATAATCCCCATGACATGGGTGGTGAATCCTGAAAGCAGATGAGTGTGGTCAGAATCAGTGATCGTGTGGAAGGATTATTGACAGCCCTGGGTATCATTCCAGAAATGGAATACAGGAATGGACATGTCCAGATGCAAGACTAAGCCAAGGATTAGTCCACAGTTCATCCCAAATCCTTCACATCAATCTGGATTTGATGTAGAAGCCTTGGCATTTCAGATCTGTGCCCCAGAACTTATCCGGCAACTTGTGGCAGAAGAAAGGATAGTTATGGCTCAAGCTGTCACTGTAAGCACAGATGCTATGCTCTCACCTCGCTCAAATACTCCCTGAATTCAGCCATCTTTTACGATTGCACTATAAACTGCTGGTCCTACAATGCAAATCCAAGACCTGAGTACGTTATGAGATGAGAAAAATTATCGCACGAGACTACTGACGCAAATTTCTAAAATAGGCCGATAATACCGGACCGGATATACACCCACTGTTATTTGGTTGAGGACACGCCTAGATAATTTCTGGTTGATGAATTAAAACCTAGTTTTGGCAAAGACAATCGTTTAACCGGAAGAATGTGACATATGATTGGCATTGTATTCCAATTTTCGAAATCGTTTTAACTCTTACGCATATAGAAACTGCTGGTTTATTATCTCTTCATCTACAGGTGAACAAAACTGGTTATTCTCGGAAAAACAAGGGTGCGACTTTCTGTATGTGATTAAAGGCCAATCGGAATTGGGAAAAATTTGCAGGTGCCTCCATTTCGAGAGATCATGTTATTTGCATACATCATGCTGAGAGATTGAGAAAAGAATTTTTTGATACAAACATTCTTAGCACGCACATTGCGCTCGACGCTTCCGGTTTGTTTGCAGCTGCTCCGGAAATGTCCAACTGCTAATAACGTGAAGCTTCTAATCAGGCTCCATGTTAGATTAGGTCTCTTGTGGATTTTACGACTAGAGTGGATGTGACACAATAAGTACTAGAATGAATATCCATGGCAAATCTTTCGCACTTCACCCCTTTTCCATGATCACTTTAGATGGAATCTCCAAGGGTTTAATCAGCTTATTTGCACTGAATCTTTAATCTAGTTCCTCACATAGCTGGTCATTGAACACTTGTCGATGCTTTCAGACATCTTGTTTTTTTCCATTGAATATTCTGTTGCATTATCAGATTTTGCCATTTTGCCCGAAATCAATCATCTCTACTGGACTGATAGCCTATTAGCCAAATCCTCCATCAGCCACTGAATATTTTGGTGGATTCTTTTAGAAGTTATCTGGCTTTCCAAGTAAAATTTATCCTTGTGCATTTGGAGTTTTGTCTGTGGCTTATACGTACATACCTCGACCAATTCGCCTAACAATAAAAATGTACAACGACACGTGGACACTGACATTTTCCGAACGTCTTGCTATTGGCCTAATGTTTTCTATTACATCAGCAATTGCGATATCCCTGCATTTCCTCACACTGGTCGCAGTACTTCGATGCGACGGTGCACGCTCATCGGCGTTTCATATTTTTATCGCTAACATGAGTATAGCCGAAATGACATTATTCAGCTTATACGGGTTTTATGCTGCACCATGCGCCTTCACGGGCAAGCCCATATTGGGCGATCGGATGAATGATATGATCGGGCATTTGCAGGAATGGGCTTACTTTCCAACAACGTATACCACAGTATTATTAGCTACTGACAGAGTAATATCCTTATGTGGATACACTTTTCTAATTGTTCCGAATCGGAAGATGACTTGCACTTACCTGTTAGCTGTATCCACTTGGATTATCAGCATTGCTGTAGTCACATTAAACATGACATTTTATGGTTGCTGGACAACGTTTGATGCTTATCATAATTTTATATTTCGTCAAGTATGCGATGATCCGAACAGGACCCCGATATCTCCTTCAATTCTTGCTGATGAGGTCATTATTTATGGAGTTGCCATACTGTACGCATATGGTATATGGCGCATATGGCGTCAAAAATCACAACTTATTGTTGTCGAGATGCAAAATATTATTAACGCTCATCAGAAACGGTTGTTCTATATTGCTGCGTGCATTTGGATTCCGACTGCAGCCAATCCAATAGGTAAGTCATGATTGATACGATTCTTATGCAATATGCAGGGCAGTATTTTAGCTTTCTTGGTAATACCACTTCTATGGACTGGATTTTGGGCAGCCTTCGCAACAGGCATTGCTGTGCTGATGCGATTTTTCGTTACACCTGTGACAGCATTGGTATTTTCCAGTGAAATTCGTCACAATGCATTGAAATGCTTGAGTATGAAAAAGTGATAAAACGTAATCTGTAATACTCATATTTCAATACTGATATAACTCACAAGGGAAGCTTCCCAAGTGTTATTTTGCTATCGCGTCCAAAATTGCAGGAAATACAGAGTAGACTGTGTAGTATATGAAAATCACATTCTTAGCGGCCACATTTGCCTGGTCAGCATGGAAATGACCAGACGACTGCCAAATTGTCTAACAGGCACAAAAAATGAAAGCCTGTTTCTCACTGATGCCAAATCTGTAAATAATTTTGGCAACTGCTGCATTGTTCGTTAGATATTGGTCATTGTCCATGGCGATCATGAGTTTTTGGTAGTTTTTGGTGCTTCTCTGGTCAACGGTTGCATGGAAATCAGAAATATTGCTAGATTACACTTCAGGGCATTGTGACCTTTCATTTGAGCCGTCTCTTAATCAGCTTGGCTGCAATTCATGTGTCCACTTCCCTGGTCATTTGCTGGTCACTGAGGTAAATGTGGCCCAAATAAACATCATTTTCTTACTCAGCGTGAAAAGCCCTTTCAAAT
Organism: Discolaimus major; assembly: GCA_034695185.1. Taxonomy (NCBI): domain Eukaryota; kingdom Metazoa; phylum Nematoda; class Enoplea; order Dorylaimida; family Qudsianematidae; genus Discolaimus; species Discolaimus major. Next base: position 13,005 of record JAQIWJ010000903.1, read on the forward strand.
GAGATATGTTTCATCAGGATTGCAAAATAACACTTGGGAAGCTTCCCTTGTCAGATTACTGAAAGCCAGATGGGGGTATGCACCATTATAAAACTATAGCATGAAATTGGTGACTGTAAATTTTGTTAAATTGTATGGCCATCCCATTTTTCAACCTATGATTACTACGTAAGTCAATTAGTATGCATTCACATTTTTTCGTATTGCCAATGTTGCCGTTGATTTGTAAATACACAAATGCATTCTGAAAAGCATATACATACCGATTGATGGCCTTATCAAACAAAAAAACTCTATCTTTACCAAATCTGCTAAAGAAACCATTTACCAGACATGAAATATACCAAATCCGAATGTATCAAAACCCATTACCGCATTTACATAGTCTGCATTCAGGCAAAGTTCAGCTAATTATGCATGGCTGTACTGACAGTATTGTATAGCCATGACCAAATTGCCTGATAATGATGCTGGAATTAGTTGGTTGTTGTGTTGGAAAACTGGCTGTGAGTGGAAACAACAGTCGTGACTTTGAAGCAAACATTGAAACCTGCGATTAAAATCTCCATTCTGTAAAAAACCTTTTAACTCGATGACGCCTCGAAAACGAAGACGTCAACTGGGTGATTGATGAAAAGTACCGATGTTTAAACTCTTGCGTTGTCAATTCATTGCGGATCAAAGTACCCATTTAGAACACACAACGACTGGTAGGAGTAAAAGCAAACATCAGCAATTTCCGTCTAAATAAGTTCATCATATATTTTGCTCACAACGAACACTTGTGCTGTCATTATTGCAAAAACTTTCAGTAGAGAAGAAATCTGAGAGCGTTTTTGTTCGAAAAAGTAATCATAGAAATGGCTAATAGCACATTGGCATCCGCTCAAAATCATACATCGGACGTATTCAGCACATATGATCATACTGTAGCTTTGTGCGGTTTCATCACAGCAATTCTGCTGGTTCCGATCAATTGCGTTCTAATCGGATTGCTGTGTCGTCGGGAAATTCTCGAATGCCCATTCAGTTGGATGCTGATCAACGTGGCAATTTTCGATAGCATTTACCTGGCGGTCCACGCTGGATGGCTTTATGATCAAAATCAAGATGATTCTGATCATTGCACGGGCTTGGATTTGTGCTTGAGAATCGTGGAGAAATCAAGCGAATTGATATCCGGATACACCACAATGGCTATCGCCATTTTGAGAGCGATATCGATTTGGAAATCCACAAGAACAATGAAGACCAGCAGATCAAGTAAGCACGGGACTTTGATCATATTGATCACCATTTGGTGCTTGAGCGTTGTCGGGCCGGGGATTGTCATTGGTACGACCTGTGGAAAAATTGCAGCCTGTCCTGATGGATTGATTCCCATGTATGGGCCTGGGAAAACATGGTATTCGCTAGTGCAAGTGGTAGTGGTCAATACAGTAGTGGACAAAAGTAAAGCAACCCCCCCTTTGCCAACTTGAAAAATTGCGATTTTGGAATTTGGGTGAGAGCTAAAAAAATGTGGTGGCTACAGGTGAAAAGAGGACTAAAAACTATGTCTTATTTGATACATTTCGAATTGTTGCGCTGCTTTTTGGTCTGGAGAAGGTTTTAAAACCAAAATATCATGATTTTCTTCCTGGACAAAAGTAAAGCAACCTTTAACTTATCTGATTTTCAGCAGGGATACTGATGACAGCTAGCTGAATTTATCATTCCAAATCAATATTTGGTCTCGTATCCGAAGTTTTGTGTCACTTATTCTCATCGTCGTTTCATGGAACTGATCAATCCATCGATTATCGATTGTGGGCTCCCTGACCAAGCTTTTTGAACCGCCCGCCATAAATCTTCTAAATTTTGACCACGTTTGATGACGAATCCTACTCTCAGACTCCTCTCACATGTTTTCTAT
>JAQIWJ010000904.1:0-14915 GCA_034695185.1 Discolaimus major
GGGGTCCATTTGCAGGGATCCCAAATGGTCAATTTTGCAAGGATCCCAGATCGGCCATGATATAATTGCTATAAAATCATTCTACCTTCGATACTAGCACTTGACAAACAACTGTCATAACCGCTTTCAGGAGTTTTCACGCTTAATTGCAATGAGAGCAGACTGCTGCGTATTTTCATGGCTTGAACTGATGATTGAGTTGGATCCAAATGAGGAAATGGGGATAGCAGGTTTTGTAAATCTGAAGTAAAAAGGTGTGATAAAAGATTATAAAGCAGATCCCATACCAGGATCGCGTTCAACACGCAAATACGTCGTATCACATTTCATCGATGTTGTGATCATTGATAATGGCCTCCTACGCCTGATCGTGAGGCGATTATTGCTGGTGGGTTTTTCCGTACTCTCATTCACCGAACGGGGTCTCTGAAATAGGGATACACCTACAGTATCCCTGCACTTTTGGATAAACATGACTTTCACGACAATTGTGACACGGGTGCAAAATGTTACAGATGTCTCCAACTTGATCCAGCTCAACGCCATGCATCATGGGTCTTACTTCTGGAAGTGGACTTAATCTATGCCAAGGTGATTCTGGTTCGCTATGCGTTGATAATTGCGACGCAAGCCTACAAAAATCCGACTCGTACACAATGCCATGGACCGATATGATTTTTCATTATGCAATCACTTTCGATTATTCAATGCCTGATTTTCTTCAACCATTGGCAACAATTTGCCAATGGAATATCTCCTAGCCCATCGTGGTCCATAAGCAGGCGTTTCCGGACGCCTGGTAGCCACTAATTTCGTAGCTGATCGATCACCGGTCAATGATACTGACATTCTAGCTTCTTTCACGATTTCAGCACTAGTTTTCATACGACGACTTTTATCATAGATAAAACTAATATCCTGATCCTTGTTGGACGATTCCATTTTGGACACTGGACAAATGAAAGCTTCCTAAGATGAGCCCATAATTTAGATACGTGATTTTTAGCTATCAAAACAAGTAATACGAAATTAGGCAGGTGGAAAAATCAATTCAAATTTTAGACGTCATTGAAGAAATATCTTGCTGGTATGCTTTACATGGGGTCATAACGCTTGATGGACATAACTAATTACAGGTGGGTGGAAGTTTGAGAAGGAAGGAATTTAAATGAAGCGTGCTTCTTCAGGTTCAGGTTCGTGTCCTTGAACATGAGGACATATAGGTAGACGCTAAAATGAGGATGTCAGAAGAGACCTCGTGTCTCGTCTTGTTTGCCTCATGGTTTTGTGTTGATCTGTCACCATGGATACAAGTTCTCGGATTATCTATACGCGATATAACTTTATTGCACATAAAAAAGGAGGCCAACAGAGATTATTAGGTGAAATCATGTCACCCAGCTTCTCTAATTGAAGCCTCGGCTTTAGGCAATTTCTTAGAATCAATTCTCAGCTAATGGTGCAATTGTTTGGCATACTGTATCCACAGCAAAGACACTTGAATGCGCTTGCAGTTTCACTATGAATTTGCTTCCGCAATTCCAAAAATAATATTTTTATTCCTCACCATGTACAAAAAAACCATACAAATCATCAAAAATCTCAAAGGCAGTAGCTTTGAGAAGTCAAGGGCAGCTTCATATACGAGCAAATATTATGAGCAAAGCATTCAAATTCCATAACCCAACCCAAAAATATACATCTTCTGTACAATGCCCAGCATTACCCATGCGTCTTTCAGTCTGGTCACTGGATTTGCTTATCGATCAACAGCATCATCATTGGACGAATATTCTGCGTCATCCACATATACGACCTGATAAAAATCAACCAGTGAACACGTGGATAATGTTCGTTTTTCGGACGATAATTCGTGAGCATTGGAAGAAAGCGAGGATTCGTCTGGTTCCGATTCAACACCGGAATCATCAGTTGCCAAACGCGCCTCCAGATTTTGGAGGCTGTCGAAAATTTCTGAAATATTCACTACTTGTAAAGACAATGGAGCTGGCGGTTTCTGAATTGGGAGATGACCTCTGATGGTCAGTGTCAACGCAGGGTCAAGACTGATGCAAATTTCAGCACAATGCTTTGAAAGCTTACGTCTGAAGAATGATTCGTCCTCGAAATCGCCATTATGCCAGCACCAATTCCCTTTCGCATCCAACCATGGTAAAGGAAAGAAGACCCGTTCGCAATCGTCTACCATAACCAATAGTAAACGTGCAGCGCGTAGAAATTTACCCACGTCCCCAACGGATGATGCGAATAAGACTGGTGTGAAATGCATCAAAAGATCCGTGTAATTCTTAATCGAACTTCCGCCGGTCAAACGGATCAAATTGCGTAATGCTTTGCAAAGGAGATAGGTGAATTGTTGAACCACGTAAGGCATCTCGTGAAGGATGCTGAAATATATGAACTGTGATCATAGTGATCAACATTATGCAAAGTGAATAAGGCAATGCTTGTGCAGGAAGACCAGTGGTCAGGTGGTTGGCTGGACACAATTTTCAGTCTGATGTCATGAAAGTTTTCTGACACTTTTGAAATCACCTCTGGACCAACTGGCGTACTGTAATTATGACTGCCATGCGAGTTTTGTACAGCTTTTAGAAATCAACACGCTAAAATCATGCATCTTGCCTTTAGCAAGAATTCTCGCAATTTTCTCAAGCATGCAAATCAATGCCACGTTCATTTTTATGTACCTGTGCAAATACATAATTGTCAATTCCAAACTGGATTCCAAGGAAATCTGATAAAATTCCTCTGTCAATTCACCAAATACGCCTCCAGGTATTCCGCTGAGGAATTCCTAAAAATTATTATCATTACTGACTTCGATGCCTGAATTGTTTTTGGCATGTGTCAGATATAATTGGTGCGCATGAAAACCATGACCAGTGTTTCGTATAAATCTTCTCACAAAACGACCTTGCAAAAAAAGCGAACAGTTTTCTTTCATCTGTCATTCCGTGCGATCATTTTCTCGTCAACATACAGTGTAATAGACCATGAAAAAGGCGATTGACACGAATGAACGAACTGGACCCTTCCTCCCGAGTTTGGACAAAAGATAGCATAATGCAAATTAGTTTTTGCGTGGCAATTTTTTGCCATTGCGGAATTCTTTGCGAATGACTCACTTTGAGTACGGTTACGGCTACGCTCAATTGAAAACCCTGGGCATTGACGGGTTCGGATGAGCGTAATTTTGAGACAACTTTCTTCACTTCGGCTGCCAATGGGCATCGTGCGCGGAGCCCTACTGTGACTGATCCATTATCGTCCGGATACGCATCCAATGACGAAATACTCGTTTTGGATTCAGAGGATGTCAATGTGGATGCTGGATGATCACATAGGCTGGCCAAGAAATACTAAAAATATCCAATTGAGACTATGATTAAAATCAGCAGGTGGCAATTGGAACGCCTGCTGTGGATTTCAAATTTGGATTGCATGCATTGATGAATGCAGTGGAATAAAGGATAATTTTAAAAATTTGCATTGCCATGCCATCATACATCAAATAGTTTAGAGAAACTATAAATGTACCGTATATCAAATCTGCTCAAGCATTATCATGTGAATCCATTGCATAAATGAGCACTTTGGTTTTATCGAATCTTGCAGGAAAATGCAGACAGAACTTCCTTCTAGATGTTCTGCTATAGTAAGACTGCCTCTGATAAGCAATTTGCATGTCTATACTTTTAGATCAAGACTTCAATACAGAAATTTCCACGCTGATTCTCACCTGAATATGCGGAGCCCCGAAATCCGCACAAGCCCCATTCTCGCCAGCCAAATTGGTGGCTTTGAAATTTTTCATAGCTTTCCTCAATTTCCATGCTGGCAATGTGGACGTACCACTGGAAGCACTCAATTGATGCTTCGTATCACCGCTTTGCTGTTTCAGCACTGATTTAGCTTTCGATGCGGCTGACCCGCTGAAATTACTGGTCTTTTTCACGGCCATAAATCGACGTTGATACACGCGTTTCGGTAGTTCACTATCCTCCGTCAACATTTTCGACTGATGGTCATCATGCGAACGTCTCCGAATAGATTGAGAATTAGGTTGACCATGAATGGAGTCGTCGCCAGTTTCCACAGAGATAGCCGAGTCGGTGTCATCGTCTTTCGGATGCTCCTCGTTTTTGGAGACACTCTTTCCCACACGCGTATCCGACACCATCTCGACCGGATCACAATTTACACGAATACGCACAATTCCGCTCGATCGAATAACTGGGGGATCGAAATTCGAGTTATTCAAATCCTGGTTTGATTTACATTTCGAACGCAATCCGCCATTTTCACTATGCTTATTGGAATTTATTGAGACGATTGATTGAGGTCTCATGATTAGCTGCGGTGCTTCTGAAACGGATTTACATCTTTACGCGTATAATAAGTACAGAAAAAATGACCGCTCGAAAAGACTGACGCCACTCGGACGCCCCCAGAATATAGGCTTATCGAAAAGCCGTTCGCATTCAAAGTTTACATGGTGCATTTTAAAAATCCGCAATGCAAACTATGCGTACATAGACAAATGGACACGGTCAACTTGTGAGTCAAGGCTGGGCGGATACGGTCATCGAATTACGACCGGTCCAAGTTTTATGCATCGACATTTTGGATGGAGTTTTTCAAAACGGTGTTGTAAATGTAAAACAAACGAGTAAAAGAGGCACCGCCCTTTGTACAAAAAGGGACTTGTTGGGAGAAAAGGAGGAGGTTGCAGAAAATTTCTACAATGCAACGCAAACTATTTTCACTTTGTCGTCCATCCGACAGGCCAGTTTTCGGCCATGGCATTTTCGCATGGTTCACCCTTCCCCACATGAGTCCAATTTCAAAGTGTTCCCTACAGTAGCACAGATGCCTAGGGAACAGCGTTTTCCGAATAAAACGAACCGCCGTGAAATGGCACTTGGCAATTTTCTTTCGGCACAAGTTTTTTCAACGCCTTTTCTACGCGACCGTGTCCGAGGCGTGTTGAGAAAAGAGAGAAGTACATGCATAGTCTGCATAAGGTATAAGGAACAATAGGAACAGTTTTCCTCAGCCCCACCAGTCTCCAGTCACTCATTTCAGCCATGTCGGACAGTTTCTTAAAAATTCAACAATACCCAAAACAACTATGCACTGTACACCCCGCCCGAAAGGCCATAAAGCTGGGAAGGGATCACGAGAATACGCTTCAAACAGAAGCAATTATTCTCTTCCTTACATTGAATAAAAACTACTACTTTTACAGCAACAAAAAGAACTTCGATAAGATGCCCACTTGAGAGAACGTTGAGTGCAGAAAAACAGATAAGATTCACCTAATATGCATTCATTCAAAACAGAATGACCTTGCAGGCGGATGGCCTAAAATTGCCACCGTTTCAGGACAGCGGGCATGTGCTATTTTCTTCGGACATTCGATTGAGGATGTGCAAGAATCATCCGTTTTCTCAACTCGTTACGCATGAACTAGGGAAAGGAACTGTACAAACGTCATGTTCTAATTCTTCTGGGCTCGATGTGGAGTTCAAGATTGAGGCTAGCATGAAATCATTCCAATCTATATTGCATCAAAGGTGCAAGTATGACGCATGAAAAAATGCGATCTGATTCCACTAATTTTCAATACAAGAGGTCTACATGTGTTTGGCAGCATTGGAACCATACAAAATTTGCATGGTCTTTTTGAGCATGGTGAAGCCATGCATGTGCAATGATCAGCTTTTTTACCTCATTGATATTGGCACCAGCAAAAACCTGCATATTTCTCACCCCGGACTACACTATGCCAAAATTTGTCAACAACCCTCACTCTACTAAGGTGAAGAGGTGAAAAAGCGTAAACAGCAATTACCAGAACAAATACAGGAAAAGCACTGTCCGAAGCTCCCTTACTTTTGCCCTCAGAACAAATACAAGGACACCATTGACTTGTGAGTGAAAATTATCCGAACCGAATACACCGCCAAACTCGGGGCCTTCCAAATTCTGGAATTAACAGAGTAATCGTTTCGCATAGAGGCCGTCTCGTTTTTCAATTTGAATTATGACATTTTAATAGCCGTGCAATTTTCTCCCCCCAATGCCGAATTGGCCATAGGCATTTTAGTTCTCATGGTCTCACTCTATCGTGCCCTATTCAATGGTTGTCTATGATTTTAGTCAAAAGGCGGAACATGAAAAAGTGCACCTTCCCAATTCTTGCTTGTACACGGGGTCAAAATATTCGTCAAGTACTGACACCAAAGCAATCGACAATGTTAGGCGTGATCAAAAGCGTGTCAGTCAATTTGAAAAGTGTGAAACATGACAACCTCATCGTCCACTCCGAAGTTGTCTTCCTGCATTTGCGTGCAAAACGACTAGTGTCGAACGTTCGTGAAACTCCAAACGAGTCCTGAAGTGGACCATATAGAACTTCAGAAGGAAGGGACTAAATTGAAAACATTGGATTCGTGTCTCTTCTCGTTCATGTGATTTTAACAATCGGAATATCAAAACAGATTCGTAAGAAAATCGTATTTATCTCGTTCACACAATCATATGTTCATGACGTGGAATATTCTGAAGCCATTATTCCCAAGCACACGTGGGCGGGAATACATCGGATCCATATCCGTTGTAAAATAGTATGCTTATTCTGTACATGCTCGTAAAGCTAGTTCACGATTTTGGAGAGCATATGCTACGAATTTGTACAGTAACTATCCCAACAAATCGTTTGACGAAAAAATTTTGGATAGAGGCCATAAAAAGATCCATGCACGAAAACGATTATGAGTCAGTTTTGAACATCCCATTTTGTAGTTTACCATTCTGTTCAACAATTTGTACGCTTTTTGTATACGTAGAGAGGATGAAAAGTTGAAAATCGGCCCTCTCGTTTAGAGTGAAAATATTTTAGCGTTTTGTGTTTAACTAGAAAATCTCCATATGGCCATTCATTCCATGCCCATGAAGGGGGTGGGAAACAGTCAAATTTATTGGCATTCCTCAAAATGCTTCTTCAAGAATGTCTCCAAACATTGTTGTCGCGGAAGAAAACGTAAATCGCATATTTTCTATGTAGGTCAGAGGATGGTCCTTTGAAAATTCAGCTGAAGAATGCAGCAATTGATTTGCGAATTGCGATAACAATGGATAAATTTGCTGGATTCCATTTTTCTCTCCTTCTTCCTGCGCTATAAGCTCCGCCTCTTTTTGTCACGTGACGAGCGGGAACGAATCTGGCCAATCACAACACGCCGTTAGCAGAACGCATGATTTTCAGGTTAGATGTTTTCTGGAATCGATATTAATTCGATATTTCGAGAACCACTGCGATTTGAGGCCTGAACTTTTCCACGATTATTGTCCCTTTAGTTCACTATACTCCCTCAAAAAATCATTAAAATTGATCCAGACGGAAGGCTTAAAATTTAAATTTTCGATCGGCGGAAAATATTTTTTGGTTTCAAAATTGGTTTTAAAGCAATTATTTCTTGAACGGTTCGGATTTGGGTGTCCAAATTTGGCAGGTATATAGAGACCCGGGTCCGCCATGTACCTGCAAAAAATCATCGGTATTGATCAAGTGGTTCGTCCAAAAATCGAAATAATCCATTTCAAAACACGTGTGTTTTTTGTACTTTTAAAGATTTTCTCCATGAAGGTATCGATTTTGATCGATGAAACTTGGCATAATTATTGACCGCCGGGTCCCCGATGTTCAGCCAAAAAAGTTCTGAAATCCTCCAAATAGGAGGCCGGAAATTCGAAATTATCGATTTCAGACTAGTATTAATTTTGATTTTCTCGTGATCGGTATTCATTTGATCAATGAAATTTAACACACATGTGGGGCTTTGGGTCCGCAATACGTGGGCAAAAAATTATCGAAATCGTCCAAGTACAAGGCGAATAATTTCAAATTTTCTATGTTGCCAAATTGATCACATATTCAGAGGGCGTGGCTTACGTGTTGAAGCATAGACAATGCTCCGCCCATTATTAGAAAAGCGCTGATTTTGATGCGAAAACGCAGAATTATGCATGAAAAATGATCAGGAAATGTTCCATGATCAATTGTCAGTGTTTTCAAGAATTTCCAGTGAATCCTATGGTCATATTTTGTCAAATGATTACAAATTATGAAATTCTACAGTACACCTGTGCGAACGTTTTCTCAAAAAAGCGGTATTCGCAAAAATGTAATGGCAGGGATCACTCAATGTAATTATTGATCAAATTACTGATAATTTTGTATCACGCATGGCTAAAAAATCTTGGATCCGCCCATGTCCTGAGATTATCAAAATCTGACTGATCAATTAGCACATGCGCATCAGATCCAATCATTGGCAATAATTTGCGCTGAGGTCAAAGATATGCTTAAAATGGATAGTTTATATTCTCTGGCATGATCACTGTACTGGATCCAGTGTTTTCTCCGAAATTTCCGAAGTCTATGGTTATAACCATGCTGGCCAAAATTGCACGCCCAACATGTGACCAGCAATGAACTTTGATCCAGTTCATCTTCACTAAATACACCCCACTTGTAAAATTGACTGCATATTCGAAGTCATATTTATGACTCATATTCCTGTTATTTATTTAGTCAATGTTCTATTTCGTGCTACCTAATGACTTTCTCCATAAACGTACACTGGCAATGATTACGATCAATTCCCACGAACACAGCCCGGAGTTTTCGCAGTTTATCTGCATGGACGATCAAATGGCGGTGGCCGGCTGAGCCCAGCCAGAGTGAAAGATAACGAGTGAAGAAAAATACGATCTCCATTTCCCAGTCAACTCTGCCTTCTTCATACAGTAGGCGGCCATTAGTCATTTCGCTTCAGCAATTTTCTTCATCGCCCTTGGGTGCGGAAAATGTGCCGCCCCAATGCACTCCACCACTGTAGGTGAATGAACACGATTATAGGATTCCTGGGCGAAAAATTTGGAGGATGAAAAAATTGCACAAAATATGACTTTGAATTTAGTTTTGGATTTATATGATCGATGGGTCTCATGATCGAAGTCCTTGAGACGTGAACGGTTCAATTTAGTGATCATTTGGTTCATGACTAGAATGTGGCCATAAATTTGGTGCCACAGAAAGCAAGCTGATTAGCTCGGCAATGACCCAACTAGAGTTTACCTCATATGGACCACCCAACTATGCTTCAATGAAAATGCAGTACTGAATCTGTGGCCACTTCAGCATGGGATTTTTATAAATATTCAGTTTGATTGAAGCCAAATGCAGCTTTCATTTTTCTCTGATGCATGCCAAAATTGCATATTGCAATTCGTATAATGCACAACAAACAGAAGTCAATGCTGAGATCACTGCCAGAACGCAAAGAAAAGCGAAATTTTCTCTCCCAATATGGGTCACGAAAACAGCATTACATTCAATGTAATCCCTACCAAAGTATTCATGTAGTTTTTCATTGAAATTTCGTGACAGGCAAAAATCTAAGAACGCCCACAATACCCATAATACGCCTGTGTCAATATTGCCGTGATTGTACACGCATAAAAAAAGGGGGTGGAATTTCGTATAATTTTCAGTATTATGCACATTTGCATGATACAATATGTGAGAATATTCAGAATTTCATTATCCTTCTACCTCGACCACCACATCCTTTGCATGATGGCCAATTTTGTACGGGTACATTTCGAGTTTTCGTTGGTGCCAGGCAATATGTCCTTTTCGGTAAAGGCGGCGGTCGAAGGCCGTCCAAATTCAAATCTTTCGTATCATATTGCACTTCTTCATAAATATGCTCTTCAGGTATATTGCGCAATTTAGTCATACTAGAATTGGCGCTTTTCTGCCATGAATTCGGTCGAGGATCATCATCGATCTTCAATTTATTCGAAAAATGTCTTTGGAGAGAATCGGATGGTTCAACATGATCGAAATCAGGGCATATATTAGAAGCATTATTCATTGCTGAGGCTGCAGACGCATCCAGGTCTTCTTCACAGTCGTAAAATCCTAAGCTGAAATTATCCACACTATCCAAATCGTAAAATTCCGGTTCATCAGACTGATCACACCCAGAATTCGTGGTCTTTCGGTTCGATTTTCTGTACAGATTATCGATTTGAGCTTCTATCGAATCACTGTACGTAGATGAATGACCACTACTATATCCGAGGCTACTTGAATCATCTCCGAGCCAATCGTCACTGCTACACGAACATGAAGCCGATGATGAGTTGGAGGCTGTTGGTCTCGGATTATCCAATAAATTTCTCGGATTCTTAGAAGTCATGAAGTCAATTTCAGGGAGTCACCGAATGATGAGAAGAGCGAATTCGAAAAGTGACTTTGTTCAGTCAATTCGGACTACTTTCATTGGGTTTTATACTTTGACAAAAACTGGACTGGTTCACGTTCATGTATATGGATGGAGACAGTCACTCTCCAATGCATACAGGTCCCGTACCTAGTGTTGATCCACGACTATTCTTGGCGATGGGGAGAATGAAAAATGGCTGTTCACAATCTCGTACATTACTTTGGAGGGGAGGCAACTAAAGGATTACCTTGGCCCAACGTGGGCAATTCTCTGCTCACGAACCGCTTTTCTATTCAATCCATGCGTTCATATATACAGTAGCGAAGTACAGTCAAGGAAAAAGTATTGTCTCCATGTGAATCAAGAATAGACTGGATTTTCGCCCTGCCTCTTTCTATACCTCTCCTCAGCAGTCAGAGGTGAAGGTCAGTTGCATATAAAGAAAAGGTTCGTGTAAAACTAATGGTCTCATGCTGTGACGAAGTTGACAAGTAGTTGCTTTTTCGAGTACCAATACTCGTCAAAAACATATAATCTCGATATGGTGACGTCGATTTTTCACATGCTCAATTCTTGAGTAAACAGAAAGCTTGAGAAAAGTGAATAAGCTTTTCATAATGCTGTAGTGCAATTGGAAAATTTTTCAATGGCTAATCGTGTCGAACAATCTTGGTCACTTCGCAAGGGTCGTGACGTTGGATTTTTTAAAATTGGACATGGATAATGCCATGTTTTCGAGTGCCAATTTCGGAGTATTCGTCGTGGGAAAAGTCGGTGTCGACGTCACTGCACGTACAGTGCGCAGCTGATCACGGACCTTTTGCGGACACGTTTATCAGTTGCAATATTTCGTATTAGGCTAAAAATGCGTGCACTCGCCATTTCACATTTCCATAAATACACGCTTGCAACTAATCAATAAAGCTTTCCCCTACTTTCAATGCAAAGCATCCTAAGCTAAAATCCGACTATTCACATTAGCCTATGAGAAAGCTAATCGATTTTTCCCAGTTTCCTCATCGTCATCAATGTCCACTGTGATCTGAGCAGTGTGCAATTCACTATTCTTCTCATCTTCAGAAAAATCATTGCCTTTCTCTGCTTTCTCGTTCTTCTGATCCTCCTCCTCATCGGGTTCAATGATTTTTGGCTTAATCAGCTGCAACAGCCGATCCTTGGATTCATCTTTACCCATGATCTCGGATACGAATGAAGCCGATTGCGAAGTGTAATGCGATCGAGTGGGTCTCTTCCAATACGTACAGATCGGATCGAGCGTAGTTTCGATCAGAAGTGGGATATAGACGAAAAATTGCGTCAATATAAACGTGGTCACCGGTGGATGCCGTTTCTCGTCCAATACACCACCGTTATCGTCGTAATAGGGCGTTTTTTCGTAGACATTGAAAAGATAGCTATTCGGATTGAACGATGGGATCAAACGTTCGTATGCTAAGAATAGCGTGATCATTGACCAAGCGGCAGCGAATAGCAGAACACTCGGTAAATTCATTTCGGTCAGTGTAGTTTCAGTGTACAGTCGACGTCGTTTTTTGATCGGATTATCATTGGAATCACGGATCTAAAAAACAGGGGTATACTGTAACCGCTCAATGTAGCTGCGATTTATGGAATTCAATAATTTGAATTAAGGATCAGAAATTTGGAAGCCGAATGGCTGAGGCCATTCAGAAATGGCATGATTCATTTTGACTGCTTGCATTGCTGAAATTGCAATCTTACTGTGCTTTCATCCTCCAATTTCGCATCTCTAGTCAAATCATCCTCGGTGAAATCTCGTTTCGTGGATAACCAAGCAGCAACTTGCATCAAAACGCTCATCAATGTCACGATCGGGACCATGACGACTGCGGAAATGATCGCCGATCTCGGCAGAATATATACGGCGCTGCATTCGTGCCAGAAATGCGTTCGTGGCGGCATGATCAATACCACGACTAATGCCACAGCTAATCCCACCATCCAACTGACGGCCAAATACAAAACGGCTGATAATCTTTGCTTTCTCGTTATGCATTGGACACGTTTCGTTGGTATGGCTGCGAATGCGGCCAATAGTCTTTGCAAAGATGATCCCATAATTGTCATAATCATTGATATGCTAGCCGCCATTGCTAAACCGATTTGATATTGACACGCGTCGAAATAGTAAATTCGACGTTGACTACCGCCCAAGGTTTTCGAATAATAAGAGATCACCGCGGTTGGTACGTGAGTGAATGTTAATATGGATTTGATCAGTATACTTAGGCTGACCAATAAAGCGCATAAGGCTTTGTTGCAATACAGATATCTTATGTCCCTGGGTAAAATGGCTAAAACGGCTTTGGATAAACTGAACTCCAATAGGACAGCCGCGTTTGCTACGGTTGCTGATGCGGCTAAAATGGCTTGGAACGTTTCGCCCATCCAAAACCAAGGATCGTACAATATGGGATCATCCATAGTCGATTCTGTATCCATATTTACTGGTTGGCTTTACTGGAGAAAATCCTGAAGGCTAGTCCTTTTTCGTCAAACTGCAATGAACACGAGGAGAAGAAATTGGCTAGTAGTCGAAATAAGAAACGGCTATTTGCAGCTTCTTGCCTCGTCCAATGCTTCCGGGACATTAAGATTCCTTACATGCACACCAAGCCTCGCGAGACGAGATAGAAATTTTATTCGCCCATTTTAGACCGATGGATCCCAACCAATGACTTGGGATGTTGGAAAAAGGTTCATAAAAATGTACAGAAGCCGTATTTTCGTACGAACGGCTTCTCGTCGACTACACAACAGGCTAATCAATGGCCATTTTCAGTAGATGCATCAAATGTTGGCTAGCATTTCTCCGAGTCTATGATTAGCTGCGGAAAAGGAATTGATTAAAATTTCGATGGAGAAAACGCACGCTATATAGCTGGCTATGCTCAACTTTATATCGAGCATCTGAACTAGACGTAATTTTCTTAGCAAATTGGTTGCCTGAGGAACGGCATATCCGAGAAGAATGCATTTTATAATTGGTAGGTGCTAATCAACTTTTCTTATTACAAAAAGGAGTCTGGTTAAAGACAGTTTGTGTACTCTGATAAGAAGCAATCATTTGCAGCCAATTTGCAAGTTCCTGTTATTCAGGAGAGTAGTGAATATGCTTTATGATAAGCCAATTACAGAAGGTATAATCAATGGATATTCATGAAGACCCGGGTTTTGGATCCTGTAGCTTCCCTTTCCAATTGGCATAATAAGCCATAAAAACGGCTTGTGCAAATTTGCATGCATGGATTCATGAATGATGGAAATTTTTGTGTCAGAAGCTTCATGCTATCACTGAACTGGAATCAGCATGTGAAATATTACTTGACTTCTGGCATCTTATGCTATGCTATTTTTATCACAGTCAATTGCAGAAGATCATGCATGTTTTTCCAAAAGTACTGCACAATGGCAGCATGCTTTCCTGCTCACAAACTACAAGTTTTTCAGATCACAATCCAGAGGCGTGCCAATGCAACGCCCTGATATAATAACCTATGGATAAATCAAAATGTGATCCAGTTTTTCACGCTTCACATCCTTTTTCGCTGACCCCGAAGCGATTCGTTCGACCGTATTTCATTATATAATTGAGAACTGGTTTTTACGGCAAACAGTAACTGTAAATTTTCGATCATTTCCAAACTTCAGCACCGAAATAGAAAAAAAGTCGACACATTATCACCTGCGGGTATCTTTGTATTGCAAGGCCTGTGTGTGTTCATTGATGAAATCTATAGGATAATGGAAAATACAAGGCAGCCCATAGGACGAATAAACCACCGATTCCCAAGAGTAAATATAATTGTACACGAAAATCGTGCTTTTCCGTTTGTTTCGTACACGACAATGTTTTCATTGTACCAATGGATACGTCAGACGATGTAGTGGCACGACTCAAATTCTCATTGATTAATTGTTGTGTTGACGTTGTTGGAAGTGTCCATTGGCTATTTTTGGATGATCCTGCAGTGATTCCGGACATATGCGGAATTTTCGTATCACTGCAATGATCAGGGGTCTCAATATCGATAGAAATTTGATGCCCATCTTTCGATGTTGACACAGTGGACATTTTCTTCTCCGCATGAGTACTATTTTCACTCGAATCCATGATCTGAAAGAAATTGCATATTATCAGGGTTCACTTAGTTGGAACCAATGAATAGCTAATGCTAATCATCGATCATCAGAAAACACCGTTCTCGATTAGCTAAATCGATATTCAACATGATAAACGCAATGCGAGCAATTGAAGATATTCCACTTGACAACGTCAAAACGACTGAACTTCGACCAAACTTTCAATCACAGCATCATTTCCGTCCATATCTGGGCAGACAAGAAATCCAGTTTTCCACAAACTACCGCTCCTTTTTACCGCTTTGGTTCATTATAACGTTTTGAAGGACGTGAGGAGATCGTGATTTTTTGCCACCTCCATTTCCCATCCAGACCTACGCGAAGTTTGGATGAACCCCAATTCACAGCCGTGCGTATTGTGAAAATTCGAATTAGTTATTACGTATGCGCAACAGCACGTCCAGT
>JAQIWJ010000905.1:0-14915 GCA_034695185.1 Discolaimus major
GAGAAGTCACAATACAATAACCCCTTCTTGAGATGCCAGTGGGCATTTCAACATTGAGCCAATTTTGTTCCTTATGAAAACAGCCAAGATGTCAAATGTCAGTGATTTCGTATGGCAGCATAAATTAGATATAGCGAATATACTGGTATTCTTGGCATTGGCAGGTGTATCGATCTGGGACGCCACAATTATCATCAAGGATTACAAGGAAGATAATCGTTACACGCTGACCAAGTTTCTGGAGATCAACAAAATTCAATCAAGACCATTTCTGGAGAATCAAAGCCTGCGATTATGTTTGCAGTATCCGCAGACCATATTCCAGGAAGTTTGGCTCAACAAATCAGTCTTTAGCGATCCCACTTTTTGGTTCTCGACAGATGAAATCACCAATCGCATTGAACAGCTACAACGGCATTTTGGTCATTTGAACCCAACCGATGCCAATGCTTCTTTTGGTGACTTTTCATTCAGTGATCGCCTGAATCTTATCGACTTACTTGAGTATTCGCAACAGGTAGATCACGCACAATTTGCTTGTATTATGAATGGATCTGGGGATAGGTGTGTTCATCTTAAATCTCTTCTTAGCACTAATGGAACTGAGGCGCTTTTTCGCTTGGATCTGTCAATTTTGACCAAATTGGAAGACGTAATGTGGATGGGAATGAGAAAGAATTTTATCAATAAATACGTTGGATTCGTTTCAGCACGTGCCGGTATATCCCTGTATGACTGGCACAAATTTGGTGTATGCATGGAAATCGATTTATTTTCATTGGGTCTTGTGGGTTCTATTACCAGTACTAATTACCTCTTGAGCAATATATTCAACAGTAGTGATTAGGGCATGCTGAACAATGATGGCAATAAGAACAATTTCGATTTTAACATTGTTCTGGACACTCCGAACAGTATTACGTTCTTGTGGCCTGTAACAGATTCTTCTGGGCATACGATGCTCAGCATAGCCATCACGAATATTGGAATACTCTCCAGAGAAACCACTGAGCCGTGCAGATATGAACCTGACCTGTTCGTCCCTTCGTTTATTGATGATCAAAATGATCAATGCGCATTCAGCAGTTATATCAAAGCGACCGTGGAATATTGCGACTGCGTACCAATCACTTACAGACGGCAGTGGCAAAAATTGGAACCACACGATAAGACCAACATCATCAAGTATTGCACTCCTGCAGCATACAACAGGTGTAGGGCTTTGGTCAAAGAAGCAATGAAAGGCGGAATTTGTCTTCCTGCATGTAATGTGGTGAAAAACAAGTACACTATATCTAAGGATCTGATGAACCCTGGATGGAGCTGTTTTCAGCAGATATGTAGCCGTGTTTCTCTAGGAAGAACCTGCGACGATATGTCGTATGTCTATTTCGAGGAACGATTCCAATTGGGACCACCCAACTTCTGTCTCAAGTGGGAGACGATATTGGGTTTTACACCGGTGTCAGCATGTTAACCATTTGGCAATTGTTGGTCTTCATTTACAATCTTTACTCGTCCTACGATAATATGCGTACAGAAAAGCAAGATGTCGCATCAACTGATAAGCCTGCTTCGTTCGTCCAGCATGTAAAGCTAGTCGTAAGAACAACATTCTGGCACAATTCACCAAATCAAGATTCCACACAAGTCAACAGGCATCCTGTAGTCAAAGAGGATTATGCAGAGCTTACAAAGTCACTGATGGCCAGAATGAATAATTTGGAATCGAAAGTTGTTCACCAGGGAGATGATATGAAAAAGATTTTACAGGCTCTGGAAAAGCCGAATATTGTGAACACTGTGTCTAACCATGCAAAAATTCAGTTCAGACGAAAGCGAATA
This sequence comes from Discolaimus major, assembly GCA_034695185.1. Lineage (NCBI taxonomy): Eukaryota > Metazoa > Nematoda > Enoplea > Dorylaimida > Qudsianematidae > Discolaimus > Discolaimus major. The sequence goes on from JAQIWJ010000905.1 coordinate 1,846, forward strand.
ACATCAATGTGTGCTATTAACAAACACGAAAATATGCATATTCAAGATATATGACACAGTGTAAGAACTTTCAGTATGACCCCATGTTTTGCTTGCATCAGCTGACAACATTTTGATCAGTCAGCCAAGGCTGGCAGCAAATCTAATCCACCAACGTTTCTTCTGCAGAACTTCCTTTTGCCGCTATTTTTTCTACTTGGATTGTGTGCTCTATCCTGTTCAATGCAAAATGTATGAATAAATGACGTCATTCAATCCGCAAATGATGTATCATGACAAGAAGATTCTTACATTTGTGCAGTAATTTTCAGGCCTGACTAGGGAGCGGCAAGACCAACCATACCAAGAGAAGATCAAAGTCATCCATAGATCAATCTTTGGAATGGAATTTGGGAACATTCCTTCTGCTCTGTGTCAGTTCGTTATTAGTATTGCTAAATGTGCCTTGAATTGCACATGGCATGTTTTGGAACATGGCGCAATAATAATCAGGTGCCTTTATAAGCATATTATGATGGCTTCTGAAAGAGATAATCTCAATATCGACCGCCATTGCGCGTATTGCCTTAAATACCTTCCAGCAAGCAAAGCCAGAAGATGTGGAAAATGTAAGAAACGTGCATATTGTTCCAGACAATGCCAAGCTGGTGATTGGAAGCAAACGCCTGGTAGTCAAGGGCACAAAAATTGGTGCCAATTGAATTGTGGTGAAGAAGATATCGATTGGGAAATAAGAGAAATTCAAGCCAAAGGCGTTGGAGTGATCGCAAAACATCTGATCCCAGCTCGTTCCAGAATTATGGTCGAGGCGTTGAGGAAATCTGATCACCCTGCGATCATGGATCTGAAACCGTTGAATGGTACATTAGAAGACAAAATCAACTATAACAATATAGGTAGCCGTGGATATGATCAGATTAACATTTGCTTGCGCCTGGCCCGCATGAGCCATGACTGTGATCCAAACGCGGGTCATACTTACGATTTCACTCATGATGTTCAAATTGTTTTTGCTGAAAGAGACATCCATCAAGGCGAGGAAATCACGATTTCATACAACGATTACAAGTACATCACTCGTGATTATGCTACAGCCAATGAATCCAGAAATTTCTTAGAAAAGAATTGTGGCATTATTTGCACAGAAGGTTGCATGTGTAGGAACAAAGACATTGAAAAAGCAATACGGAAATGTCGGTTGATGTACCGCCAAATTGAAAAGCAGATGGCTGGCTTAACCGCAAGGGACATGGTGATCGCTATGATGGATATGATGACGTTGATCAAGCAGCAAGAATTATTCAAGGCGCCGTTACTCGAGGAAGCTAGGTTACTGTACGAGGCGTTCCAAATTGGAGCAACCAGGACGGTCATGTTGGAAGATGCAATCGATTATCTGAAGCGTGCTTATGAGCTGAAAGCATCATATCTTCATCCAGATTCCAAAGAAGTACTGGACATCAAACGATATGTGGATAATCCCAGCACGTACAAATACTATTTGATGACAGACTCTAGCTCTGAATCTGAGCCAGAACACTGGTCATACTACGACAGCGATGATTCCTCTGATGAGGAATAAATGAGGTGAAATGAATTATGAACACAAGTTGTTATTATTATGCTTATCATGGTTTTTGCGATGCGGATATTTATGATACATGCTCCTGATTGCTGTAACGTAGTAACTTGGGATCATCATGGATGTGAGAAATATTTTTTATCACAAATCTTCTAATTTCATAAACTGATAACACATTTGGCATTGGAAACTCATTTTTTAGCTGCAGAAAGAATACTCTGTGTTCTATAAAGGGCCTCCAAATCTAGGACTTCTCTCAGTTCACTGACATCAAAACTTTTCCATACAGTGAACTGCAAGAGTGACGCAAGAAAGCATAGTTTCACAATGATCACATCATAAAAGAATACAAGAGAAATGTTCACACCAAACCGTTTATCACCTTTACATTCTATTCAATAATCCCATTCATGCATAAATTATCGGCTACCAAATAATTCTTATGCGTACTTGGATCATCGATCGATCTCTTCAAACGCACCAACTCAGCCGAATATGGATGCAGAAAAGCTTGTTTGATCTCCAATGCCTGCTTGGCATAATCCAATGCTTCTTCTAATGTGGCTTGGCGCATAATCCCATTCTCGAATCCCTCCATCAGTAAATCGATTTTCAAGTACAGCTGCGCGCGTATTAGGTCGTGTAATTTCAAACGTTCACGTACATTGATCATCGCCTGTTCGACGCTATCCAAATTCAAACCGATAAATTCCCGCCAAGATTCCACATTTTGGAAATCGATCTCCAATCTGGCGTATTCTTTGGCCATTTGACATATTTCTTCATTCCAACAAAAACAGTTCCGTTCGCATTTGATACCCCAAGTAATATCCAAGATTTCCCTGCATTTATACGGATTCTGACGCCTGAACGAGTAATAATTGATCGCGATCTCTTCGCCAATTTGAATTTCCCGCTCAGCGTACAGTATCATCACTTTGAAACTGTCGTCGTAATAATATCCAGCGTTTTGATCGCAATTATGATTGCAACGGGCGATGTGCAAGCATACAACGAAATCATCCTGACCCCTCGTGCATTCCATTCGATTCAAATGTAATTTCTCTTCCAACGTATCGCCGTGCAGATCATTGATTGCTGGATGATCATTCGCACAAATCGCATCGACCATGATCCGATATTTAGATGGGATCACGCGTTTGGCAACGACGCCCATACCTTTTCCAGGGACTGGACGGATTTCCCAATCCAAATCTTGCTCACCATATTGAAGATGACACCAATTCTTATGACCCTGGCTCCCGATTTCCAGTTTCCAATCTTTCTGTTGACATCCCTGAGAACAGTAGGCGCGACGATTGCATTGTTGGCAAAGAACGGCAGTGCCAGATGGAACTGATTTCAGGCAATAGGAACAATGGCGATCGATATTGATCGAATGAGTGGCCATATTTGGATGATTGATCTAAAAAGCATGAATGGTTCAGACACAATTACCAGATGAAATTTCAAAATATTGATCACTGATATGATATCAGAGTAAAGCACAATACGATAGTCAAATCGATCATAATTTATTGTATGATATATTAATGTAAGTAGCACCAAAATGAGCATGACTGGTAATAACAGAACCGCATGTAAAACTATGCATCAAAAAAGCATCTTGGTTCAGAACGATCATTTACAGTAAAGTAGCACAGCACAAAAAATGCGTCATGAATCAAAAGCTGCAGCATGATAGCAATGGCAAAAACACACCAGCAACAACATGCATAAATAATTCTATCAATCTTGCCATACTTTCTGATGCAAACAGATCAGGATAACCTTGCCATAAATGGGCAAGGCAATTTATGCGTTGTGTTCATTGTCATCCAGAATGCAAGCATTCTGATCACTCGGTACCTGTGGTCTGTATGACCACTATATATGCAAATCCCTCCCAAGGGATCTGATTTTTCACTTTTCTCACTTACCATCTTTGATCCCAGATATCTTATCCGCATACAGATATCCTCTAAAACACTTTGGATCCTCAATATACTTCTTCCAATCCAACAGTTGCTTATTATTCGGATGCATATAGGCGCTCTTGATCTCATATGCGGATTTCAAATATTGCATGGCTTCATCCAATGTCGCTTTTCTCATTATGCCGATTTGGAAACCAGAATATAGAACGCGAATTTTATTATTCAGTGGAGTATGTATGGCGTCTTGGAGTTGGAGTAATCTTCTCACAGTGTCCATAGCATGATCCAAACTTGCTCCATCGAATTTTGAACCATAAATTCTGATCTCCTGATCAAATTGTCTACAATTTTGTATGAACTTCTCCAAGTCCTGATCATAACATGAACAGTTTTGATCACAAATTATGCCCCATTTTCGGCTTAGCATCATTCTGGATTCAGCAGATGTAGTTTCAGATTCACAAATGGTATCATTGAAATCAGTATAAGAAATTGTGATCTCCTCTCCAGCCATGATATCTCGTTCAGCGAAAAGAATCTTCACACCATGCGTAGTGTCATCGCAATGATCAGCATTAGGATTGCAATCGTGGTTCACTCTTGCGATTCTAAGGCATACGCATATCCCTCCATGATCACATTCCAAGCAGTTCAAATTGATCTTCTGATCCATCGTTTCTCCACACAGATCATTGATCCCAGGATGATCCAATGCACGAAATGCATCAACAATAATCCTGGATTTGGATGGGATTAGGTGGTTTGCAATGATACCCAATCCCTTGCCAGGGATTGACTTTATTGTCCAATCAATATCTTCTTCGCAATATTGTAATTGGCACCAATTCCCATGACCTTGAGTGCCGTAATTCTGATTCCAATCATGTGATCTACATTGATCAGAGCAATAAGCCCGGCGATGGCAAGTAGGACATAATTTGGCTGCACCTTTGGGCAGGAATTTTAGGCAGTGAGCGCAATGGCGATCAATGTCGGCGAAGTTGACTTCTGAATTCATTGGTAGTGAGGATTCGGAAAAATCTGTCATGCAGAGGGACCTGATATATTCAGTTATGTCATGGTTATGCAGGGTCACATTGATTTATCAATACATACGTACATGAGGCTGACCAGTGGTCAACCTTCAGTTGATGACATCAATTGCCAATAAATGTGGACATAATTCCACAGAAATTTAATGTTTTATGACAATTTTTAGTCATTTTAGTGAATTCCACGCGTGCATAATGGCAGACCTACTTCCTTCACTGTTATGAGTAACAATTTTCTCGTATGATTTTAAAAATGTAAGATTGCAGTTGGTTATTGTTGACGTAAAATGAAAACTTTTCTGCCAATATGTACCATTGAGAGGGATATTCTATCAATGTATACGTAGCATACTGTAACCGCTCTTATGTGTATCAGACAGATTTGTCAGTAAAATTCAAAATATGCGAAATATTCATGTAAAGATTTTTAAAATAAGCAATCAAAATTGTGAGTAATGCAGTAATTTGATCACAAGTTTTTTACCACATTTTTATTCTTGATTAATCAAATCGTCATTGCTCAAGTAAGATATGTTTCTCGATAAACTTATAAGTATGTGTACCAAAAAATCCTGCTGCATACCAAGTGCATTATCAATGATCAACTTCTAGGATAAATAATTTCATCATTCCCAGTCATCAAAGGGGGGTCGTTTCCTTATGCAAAACGACTGCAGATACATTGATTGGGCTCTGGACCGCATTTGGTAAAATCGCCACCTTGAGCCAATTGCTCAACTCGGCACGCATTCCAAAAAAAGCAACTGAACGTACACCCAACGTCCCACGCCGCGCAATTGACTATGGTCATCAATAGGATCAAAACGATCAAAGATTTCATTTTAGAATGAAGGATGTTCGTCAGTGGAAAAATAACTGAAAATCAGTTGCGATTGCAATGATTTCTGCATTTTACTTCATTGCTTATATACAGGTTCTGATGAATACATCCATGTTTGTGACGCTTATTGAAAAATAATCTTTTGTACAATGAAAGCTCCTCGTTCGAGTAACGCATTGGATCATGTTATTATGCATCATTAGCCCTGATTTTCTAAATCATGACGCAAATACAGAAATATTCGCTGAATTCGGTCTAATGAGCATTGCAGATGATTTCATTTCTCTGATGCAAGTTCGATTGATGAGGCTATTTGTGAGGATTTGCCGTGAAAATGCTAAACACATCAAGCAAACTTACTCATGCATGACTCAGTTGTACTATTCGTAGGTAGCATCAAGGAAAATTTTTGTAAATCTATGAAAGGACGTGTGTTTGATGCATTACTGGCGGGCGGTGTAACGCATTCATTGTACCAGGTGATTTTTATACTGTATTTGAATCTCATAGAAATACATCAGGAAAGCTGTGACATCATATCAATATTGCAAAGCAATGTGCAAATGAGAGATGTACACTGGCATACTGTAACCGGTTCAGACTTGTGTCCAGGAGGAGGATCCAATTCAAAAGTCTGCATGAGCTCCGCTATTCGCTGTGTCACTGACCTCTGTCTGACCCCAAATGCGCAAATTTAGCAAGTTGACCATTTCGAAGCCAAAATGTTTCAATGCACTTTTCGCAGAAAGGAAGTCAGCGTCATGCATACGTGGCCCCAGGCTCTTTGTAAAATGTGTCATTCATCTTCCACGTAAACTGCTCCCAAGGAAGCAGTAAGAAAACGAGCGCTCAAATCGGGGCTAAAAGAAATTCTAGTGGAAAACTGGGCCTTTTATCTGGATTATGCCCCCGGATGCGGCGTTTTGGGTGAACGCGTGGTATGTTTTTGGCCTAAGAAATCTATATTGTTTCCTCTTGAATAGAGAGAAAGCCTCCCAAAGAAGTCTACTAGGATTGATGCGCATGAATGATGCTGGCAGTGTCCAAAGCGACCCACCCACAAACGTTTCAAAAAATGTACATGTAATATTGCTTCTCTATTGGATAGAATGTAAAAGGCAAGCCCCGGGGTTGGATGGCCAGGCCACGAAATTGACTGGCACCATTGGGAGAAGCCGGTTTAATTAGCGTTATACGACCGAGAAATAGCCAGGCCGCTTTTCAGTTGCCTTTTGAAGCTAGCAATAGTGGTAGTAGGGAAAGGGGCGCTTCTTTTGGGGGAGTGGGAGGCCAGGCAGTATTCGACCATGTGACCATTTGTAGTACTGCTTTTTATGATACTAGTATTGCTGTCACAAGTTTCAAAGTGCGGATTACCATTGTAGTGGTGACGTCAATTAGATAAGTTGACGTGCGTGGGATAGTTCATCCATATCCGTATAAAACCTTGAGGCTTAGCCGAGATTAGCACTTTTATAAGGCTGCCTTTAGCTAATAGCTTCAGAGGATTATGATTCAGTAGCATTTATTAGGCTTCCGTCCAATTATTGCTTGGTATTTTCCATGCAAATTACCAGAACATCTTTACTCATAGTGTAGTTGCCATTGGGAAAATAATCGGCATCACTTTAGTGTGGAAGTATTGTTATTGACTTACTGGATTTTACATTGGGGTAAGCATGGGCATGATTGACCTGTAGATGCTCATATCCCTGCTGTCTTCCATTAATACTGAACTCCAGCAATAATTTTATTTGCAATGACCAGTGATGACCATCATTTCAATATATTCTGTCTGTGTAGACAAAATCAGCTACACTAATTTATGCTTTCTCTAGAGTTATTCAATTTCTGATGAGCAGCATTAGGTTAGGAAAATGCTAAAATATGGGCATTTCCGATGCCTGATCACAAAAACTGACAAAACGCATGGTACTGAGATGGTAAACAGAAATCGATACTGGATCATGATCTGAATATGCGAAATCTGTGCTGATTGATCACTCAGAGCAGGCATCATAAAATTCAGTAAGCTGATCATACATGATCAATGGAAAATTTACAGGTCCCCCGACCACTGCATGCCAATGAAGAATGAATTTTCAGATATACCAAATTATTGCCATGAATTCACAGCTATCGATTCAATATGCTACCAATTGGTGCGCATGAATTTATGTGTAATTATCATATGGACGATTATATAATCATCGATCATGAGAGTAGGCGAGGAACATAGACGACCCAGAAGGACTCGATATCAAGCATTCGTCTTATTAGTGAAAAAGTTGATCGCCTTTTTATTCAGTCACGTTGGATTGTGCGCATTAGTCGTGGCATACACTATGCTCGGATCAGTTATGTTCAGAGCGATCGAACAAGAACACGAACGCGTAGTTCATCGATACGTGAGGGATATGAGGAGTAAAGCGGTGAACGAAATCTGGAAAGCCACTTACACGTTCAATGTGCAATTGAATAATTGGACATCAATAGCAACTCAGGAAGTATTGAATTATAAAGAAGTGCTCAAAACGTTGATAAAGAAAGGTTACGATGCTAACGATCACCAGGAGAACACTCAATGGACATTCGCTGGTGCCTTCCTTTATTCGCTCACTGTTGTCACAACTATCGGTAAGGATTTTGAATTCGGCGCCATTTTCCTCCTGTTAATGGCAGCATTGATAGTGAATGAATGCGAGACCATAATATTGTTTTTATGGCATAACTTTTGGGTACAGACGATTTAGTCAAGCGATAAACGCTGAAAAAAATATAAATGGCCAGAAAAACAGGCTTTATTGAACATGGCTGGCGTTTGTTTTAGTCAATAGGCTGGAAACAAACGACATGGAAAATTGAACCGCATCCATTTTACTAGCCAGAAACTCACGATCGATACCAAATCTGGCCTTACATCAAAAAGCCCCAAACCATATACAGCAAATAACTTGATGCTTGGGTGCGTGGGGATGGCTTGTTCTGGTGGATACTTTTCATTGCTCCCATGAGGAAATAGTAGAGACACGCATGGAAAAATAGGGGGTCATATTGATTTGAAATTTTAACTTTGTGAATGTACATAGAGCATTCCTGTTTGAATTTTAAAAAACCTGATGAATTGATCACCGCAAACGTTGGCTGATTTCAAGCATCATACGGTTGATAATTGGCTGATAGATGGTAGTAATAGGTTTTATTCTGCATAAAATTAACACCAATAACTTTCAGTGACCCCGTGTTTTGCTTGCATCAGCTGGCCCTTTTGGTAGTCAGCCAAGGATGGCATCAAAAACTTATCCACCAATAATTTCTTATGCGTAACGAATCCAAACATATCTGGCATTACAGCTCTTACATTTGTTAACCTAAGAATTTTGTATATTTATACAATACGATAAATACCAGACCTGTCGCTTGACCTGACGTCTCACCCTAGCAAAATTGTCTAGAAACAAGCTACCTATCTTATCCATTATGCTATCTAAATGGTTTGGTATGATTATCCTAAGGATATGGGCATTGAAAAAGGCAGTCATTCATTGCTGATATGGGAATAATCAAATGCAATTGATATCAAATGGTGCAATTGCGCAATGTGAAACCTGATCAATAGAATCTTTTTCAGGCTATGGTAACATCGCATGCCAAACCCATTTCGGCAGAGCAATGACAATATTATACGCCATATTGGGCATTCCGCTAATGCTCTTGTTCTTAACTAATATTGGTGACGTAATGGCCAAGATCTTTCGATTCCTGTACAGCGAATCGGTGCGTCTGCAACTTCGACTTCGCATCTGGCACAAGCGTCGAAAAGCGTCTCAATTGCGTCGCCAGACCAGCGTGAAAACGGCTGCCAAAGCCTTGCAACAAATCCAACAACAGCAATTACAAACTCAGCAACAAATACAATCACCCACATCCCCCAGACCACCAGATAGAAAGCATCATCCGAGGACTGATAAGAGGAATCAAAAGGTGTCTACAGTATCACAATTCCGATTGCAACAAGGCGTTGGCAGTACCAGTAGCCAAAATAGCAGCCTCCAATTGTTGCAGCATCAACATTTGGAACGAAATCGAAGCGGGAGTGGACAAAGCGCTAAAACGCCACGTTTGAGTCCACGAGCCAATCACATGGGCACTCAAGGGAGTCAAGATTCGTTTCCTGGAGCGATTGGAAGTCTACCGTCGCAATCTTCAACGCAAGCCACAGCAACTGCAGCGGCCATTGAACAATTAGCATTGGAACAAATGCGTCTGGAAGAATTAGCTCAAAAATATGAAATGCAAGAAGAATCGTTGAGGGAATTGACTGAGGATAAATTGAGTAAAGTTATGGTCCCGTTGTGGTTGGTATTCTCCACCATGTTAGCCTACCTGGTTTGCGGTGCAGTGCTGTTCAGCTCTTGGGAATCGGATTGGGGTCTTTGGGGAAGCTTCTATTTTTGTTACGTATCTTTGGCCACCATCGGATTCGGCGATTTATTCCCCGGCGATTCGTTGAAAGACGAATCAGCCGATAAGAAAATGGCAATAACTTCATTCTATCTATTGCTGGGTATGGCATTGATCGCGATGTGCTTTAATTTGGCCCAGGAAGAGGTGGTCAGCAAAATGACACGTTTGGCTGAGAAATTGGGTATCATACAATCTTCGAATTCGGACGCTGGTGATTCGGTTTGTGAGACTGAAACATGATTCAATGTGTGGTTCAGTTATTTGTTTTGTATTTGTACACCTGTGCTGATTTCATTGAAAGTGTGTGTACCATGTAATTTCTGTGAAAAATTTGACTGTATGGAGAATTGTGCGTACATATTTGGCCATTGATTAATTTTATATCTTGTCCTCATCTGGACATTCCAGTTGGTACAAATATTCTTGCTGCATGAACCATATCCGTGACAGTATCAACAAACATTCCTGTCAAACTGTGGTGATATCATTCTGGACACCTGTTGAGTCACAGCTCAAATCCTGCGTCTTGTTTTCATTTGCTCAAGATACAATGCGATTATAACTTACAGAAAGCAATCTTCCACAGCTGCTACTGGAATCAATAAAAGGATGGCCATTTCGTATCATGACCTCGATTTCTTGTCTCAAGGGAATTTGTCGATATAATCTTCTCAACTGTAGGGCAATATTTAGCTTCATCAAATCAACTACCATGGGTATAGATCCAAGGGCACCGCTTCGACTACCTGCAGATATAGGACCTACCGATTATCCTTGCTCTAATGCCTTAGTTGGCAGAGATAATCTATCCATACTGTAAACTGGCTTTCTGGAAATGATGGAAATTTGGCAGTGAGAATTTGACATTTTACAAATAGTCTGAATTCGCAATGCTATTATACCACAACTTAGCATCTTTGAGAAAATTGCAAGATATACGTCAAGAAGATGCGAAAAAAATCATAAATTTGTGATAGCATATAGTGAGGCGGATTGCCTTTAGCTCAATATTATTACAACTGTAAATAAACACGCATTTTTTACATGTGCAATACAGCTGGTGATATGCAACTGTGGTTTCTTGGGATTACAATTGGGTTGTCATTATTTCTTCATGCTGTACAGTAATGAAAGCTACCGCCACAACAGGGCCGATAGCAGCCTCAACAGTATTCTTCCGCTTTGATAGAATATAATTCACGCCATAAAAAGCGATTTCGAACAATGTGATGGCTGATAAACCACAGTAAACGCCCATCATTCCACCAATATCGCAGATTGCCATATACCAACGAGCTATTTTTTGCTCTGTTTCGACCATGTACGAATTGTATGGCAAAATGATCCTGATTGTGCTCCATGAAATATTTGATAATGTCGATTCTTCTATGCCACTTCTATCAACGATTGACGCGTAACTGGTTGATAAGGATTGATATGACCATCTGTTGCACAATGGCTTGCATGGCGTGTCTCTTGATGAAATCAACGTGATCATTCTGGACTAAAAATAAAGATTCAAGGCGCCACCTTGAAGGTGCTTCAATCTATAGCTTACACCTTGCTTTTCCAATGTCTTCAACGATTTCCCAATTGAAGTGGTATTATCAAAATTCAGGTTAATCCCAATAGTGCCGAGAAACAGTGACTCAAATGGGCAGGTAGTATTCAGGGGGAAATAAGAACCTAGTGGCAATTGACAACCAAAAAACTGACTGGCACTGCCCACGATGTTTTCTTGCAAACATTGAACTCCCTCAGAATCATAGTAATCGAAATATTTCAATTTGGGTGTTTGGTCATTTGCATAACAATCTTGGACTTGGTTGATGCGTTTTGGTTCGGCCATGACCACAGACGCATCCATACCTGATGGGACGAATATTGGTATTTTCATAAGGAATGGTAATGTGTGGATGTAAATTTCGAAACCATCCGAAGCCACGTCATTTTCAAAGAACCCGTTCCTCCAATCCATGCTGACGTTCAGGAATAAAGTGCTGTCCGAATTTGAGAGTAAATTTCCTCTGCTGCTGAGATTGGCAAACTGAAAAGTTATGCAGAATTTGTATGAATTCTATTTCTGCAAAACAATGACTTACTGGAAAGTGATAACATGTACCGAAGGGGAATTTGACCATTAAACTCGTCTCATGGCAACAATCGAATTGTTCGCCGTTCATTGAACAATTGATCATTGCCTGATCGCACGGTATCACGGATATGCGTACGAGCAGATTCTTTTCGCCCTGATCCATCTGCCTTCGTTCTAGCATCTTGTTGAATAGCATTCTTGTCAGCTTATATACTGGTGAATTGGAATCGTCGAAGGTCGTAAGTAATGCCAGAACTTTCTCACAAATTTGGTCACATCAATAGATCGGAGATGGCTTTTATTCATATAATCGATAATTGCCTTATCATTTTCATACATTGGACCAGTGATTTCATCCCAATATTTCTCATCAGTCGTGGGCGGATAACAAATGGTAACTGCAGGGAATGGAGGTTGATCACTGATCACTTTCAGTGTGCTGAACATATCGCTCTGATCCTTGTATTGGGTGACGATAGAGTACGATAATTATGCCATAGCCCCGAAAGCTAGGATCAGCGATATTTTGAACATGATTCGGATCGGTTTGAATTCTTCTTCGAATGCTTCTCGTAAACCAGCGATGCTGACACCCTCCACGAATTCCCTTAGCTGCTTGCGCAGTTGGGGATGAGTATTATTTGCTGACATTTTCGGGATTCTTATCTAATAGGCAATGAAATCAGCCTGAAAAGGAATAGAACCTCTTCTCGTATACTCATGAAGCTACAGTAGCTGTATGTTATGATGAGGAACGGTGTCGCTGCTATTGGTTACGCGATAATCACTAACATACTAGTTACTTCAACGTTTCCCTTTGGGACCATACCTGAAGCTACTGGTTTTGAAACTCTTCATTTTGTACGTACATAAGTACGTACTATACGATTGACATTTACAATAAACGAAGTCCGTTCATATTTATCTTGGTTTAATTATGCCCACGTAGTGATAAAAGTCTATGATAATTCTTATCGCTAGGCTGATTTTGTTGGAAGGGTCAGTTATTCAATTGTCTTACAAGGGAAGCCTCCTAAGTGTCATATTGGTATTGCAATGAAACTTAGCCAGAAATGTAGAGAATTTGATTCTGAAT
>JAQIWJ010000906.1:0-14913 GCA_034695185.1 Discolaimus major
TCATCATCGAATTACTAGAGTGCCACGTGGCATAAAGGCTTTGTTTGTGGAGAAAGAAAATAGACACGACTGTTCTAGCCTAAATCCCAGTCAAACTCTGGCACATCCACGCGTAAAGAACAAGGCTGACCTCTTCTCCCGGGAACCATATTTCTCCCGCTCGACCGTACAGAGAAGAGGCGCTAAAATAAGATCATGTCGAGTGGCCATAAAGAATGAACCACTCTAAAGATCAGAGAGGGAATTCGACATGGAATAAGCAAAGAAATCATGCTACACATAAATTGCGCAATCTCGCAAAAGCGTTTGTTACATATTTACGGTAGTTCAAAATCTCAGATTTCGGAATTGCCTGTGCTTTTCAGCACATGATATTCAATCGGTGATCTCGGAGGACGTTGTGGATTTTTTCTGGTACAATCGGTGAAGCTACATCCATTGATCACAGTCTGATCACTTGGCAATCGATAATTGCGATCCAGTTCGAAATACGCGTGAAATAAAAATCAAGTGTACCGTCGGGATCAGTATAGTATTTATCCAAGAAAACGTGGCTTTACTGAAGCCATTCGGTCGGATTTAGCATTTTTAGCTGCCATGGAAATATTCTGCAGTGGTTCAAGTTGCAACTTACACGACTTTTAGATTGTAAGTTCAATTATGCGTATGCAGAATCAAGGTCAACATTATGCCCTGGGAGAGGCTTGTCCAAATAAGATGGAAGAAAGTGAAATTTCCTAAAGTATATTACCACAGAAATCACAATGAAGAGGGCGTAGCTTACGTGTCGAAGCATATGCAAGATTGAGTCCACTTTTCGAAAAATACGTATTTTAATACGAAAATTCTGGCAGGGAAATGATTAGGAAATATTTCATCATCAGTGTCAAATCAGCATCAGCTTGGGAAGTGCTATTTGATAAAGTGTGACATGCTGAATCTGGAAATCGCAATTGTAAGCGGTTACATTTGCCCAGTCAGCTGGGAAATGACCACAAAAATGGGCGCGTGACTAGCCAAATGGAGCAAGAAACACATCAAATAAAAAGTGTATACGTTTAGCAAATGCTGCCTGGTTGGCTAAAAATCGGTTGTCCCTGAGTTTACAGCTTTTCGATCATTTTTGCCAAGACTTAGTTTAAAATGAAAGCAAGAAGGGATGTCAGGGCACATTATGTTTCTTTGGTTTGAGCCTCATCACGATCAGTTAGCTTCAATTCATGCGTCTTATGCATTCACCATCGGTCACTGAGGCAAATGTAGCCCAAATGAACATCACTTTCTTATTGAGCAGTGGAAAGCACTTTCAGATATGCCATATCTTAGCAAGATTCGAATTTGAAGTCGAGTTAGATTCCCTTGTTTGTATGGCCTGGAATTCACTGTCCGCCAGGGGTAAATCCAAACCATGAAACCGCAAGGACCCCTGTTTTTAGTAGTGGAAGGCCTGCATGCGAACCTTTTCATATTTGATGACCTTTTCGATAGAGTCCTGTCCAGAGGTATGATGACAACTTGTCAATATATTCGTCAGTTATGGAAAGAATGGCATGGAAACCTTGCTGAGTCATTGACCTTGTCCTTTCGCTTGTCATGCATGACCTTGCGAGCGAACGAATATGAGAAGTTCGCATCAAAGTGTTGAATTCCTGGTGAAGACACCAAATGGAGGCCAGTATTTTTGTAATGAGGGCAATGCTGGCTGGGTCATTCATCTTAAAGTCATTGAACCAGAAGCGAACGAAAATGTTGACAAGTCAATGGCAATTCACATACCCGAATCGCTTGAAGACTGGTGCGGTCGAATTCTTCAAAGGTAATGTATGTACAAAGGCACTGAAGCCAGCACGATTCAGAAATAGTAATCATTTCAAAGCATTTGTATTTTCTTCAGGATGCTCTATTTATGTTGCAACACAATCAGGAACATCGCTGCCATTTTCAAGATGTTCGGTGGAGAAAACCAGGCAGGCAGGCCCACTATGGATGGGCGACATTTTAGGGAAAAATCTTGTGATTCATCCATCTTGGGAATCGCCGCAAGCTTACGTTGTCAAGAAGCCAGGCGCTGAGATCACAGAAAGAGAGATTGAGAAATTCCTTGCTGGTAAACCAGTGCTTTCCAAGTGGCCTTCATGGTCAATAAAATATGCTGTTGGTTGCAGACCAAGCGGTTAGTAATAAGCGCCTTGGAGATGAAGCACGTCTCACAGAAGAGTTACCCAAAACGCCAAGAGACAAATTGCAACGTCAAGTTCTTCAAGCAAGGGCTGAAAGCGAATGATACAGAGGTTTGGGAATATACCTCACATGTATCAACCAACCTGGTAAGAGGAATAAACGAGGCCAACTTAGCAAACGCCTATACTTACAGTGATCCGTTTTGTGTGCACCTGCGTATGATGCACGCATTGTCATGTAAGCTTCTTTCCAGTCAACTCTTGTTCAATCTTATTAGCAATGCCTTAGTCATGAATCATGCACCCAAAATGTTCACAAAAACCAAGGCACTAAGCAGAGCGCATCTGCAGCTCATTCTCAAGCATTCCCACCCATAATAACCGACGTTTTCCTTTTAGAAATTATCAACAAATTCTTGTGCTGGCTCCTGTCTTCCACCGAAATGAGCAAATTATCTTATTCAACAAATCTCACGGCCGATAGCGTCACACGTCCTTATCATTATGAATTATTCTTACACTTTTGTAAGTGCCTGAACTGCATATAAGGCTGATGATATACAGTCAAGTCTCGATATATTGCATCTCTATAGTGGACCAGAGTGTTGGTCCCTATTCTATAGTGTATGTATTACAGCTCTCTATATATAAAGAAAAATAGTGGACTCTCGATACTGTTTATATATTGGACGCCTTTTGGTCCCTATGCCAAAACACATGTGTTCTCCACAACGCTCGGCATAGTGGACGCGGCTCTTTTTAGAGTATATGTTGCATCTTTTCGATGTCAAAAACATGGCTATATTTATGGCCATGGATAAAAAATGGCAAATGACCGCGGTGTAGTGGTTAGAGCGTCTGGCTTTCTCTGCTACACGTGGGTTCGAGTCTCTCGGGCGGTATAGAGATTTATGTTTATTGTGTAAACGACAAAATCAAGCATATGGTATTGCCTGCCCTGTCTGGAAACGGAAAATCCAAAAATTTTTGCCAAAAAATGTACAAAAGTTTAGGTGTTCCCATGAAAAATTGTGAATCTGAAGTCTCTATATTGTGGACGCTAGATACAGTGGACACATTAGGTCGGTCCCCTGGCGTCCAATATAACGAGAGTTGACTGTATCTCATCAGTTATCATTGACACATGCATTCTTTTATTGTAGCTGCACACACTTCCATAGTCACAATGATCATCAGTTACATCATTGCTACATTTTTGGCCTTTGACAATAGAGATGCCAACGCAAATTGGCTGACATTGATGTGTACTATTTGAGGTAGAAAGAATTGATTTTGATAGACTGTAATAGAAATGGAGTGATAATGTCAACTGTTTGGTGTACTGAGAATTTTTCTATACTTCCACTTGCTTCTTTAATTAAATACAAATGCGTGATATGCTATGTATGGACAAACTATGGCAATTATCAGCCCAAATATGAGCAGCAAGTTTCATGACTCACTGGAGTACCGACCCGCCCGACCCCTATCTTTGGAAAAGGATACTTTTGTGAGATATTGTGACAGCAATTATGTTTGAAACATTCTCCAGTTTTCCTGGTTTATGAAAATCAAATTGTCGTCCAATGAAACTCAGCCGATCGTGAGATATTGGCAAAAAGGTGGACGTACCCCAAAAGTTATGAAAATCACTCAAAGATTCAATCATGCCACTCCCTATACGCATTTCTATGCCTGGGAGTCTGCAGAATAATTTCCGTTCCCATAGTGATCATGCAGCTTTAAAAACCGATCCACATGATGCTAGATCATTCTTCTGCCTGGATAATAGCTAGTGAAATTTGAAGCCAGGCGTATTCTAATGGATCGACTGTTCGCAAATTTGACTGACAGCATTGTTTGAGATTGGTGGAGAGCCAGTTAGCTACTGGAAGGGCCTTATGTAATCAATCATCTCCATATTCATTATTACATTGATTGACATTTCATATATGAGCGGATCATTGCCAAATTCTAACTGGTTTCTGAATAATGAATTTTCAATTCTGGCAGACGTCACGGATCCTGTGGCGTTGTTGACTGTACATGTGCATGAACTGATCCAAGGGAGAGCGCTTGAGAGGATATTGAAAAGAGCTGAAGAGCGAAATCGCATCGCAAATGTACAGTAAGCCATTTTGTGCAGAAATATTAGGCTTCAGCAAACGTAAATCCATGATTATAATCTGCATAAATCAAGGTACTGCAGAAATTTCTTGTCATATGAATACGCAGCCCATGCTTTCAGATTCTGAGTTCAAAGGGCAATTATTATCCACCGACAAGTCATGCAATTACCGGCTGCCAGAGAGAGATCACATCTTTCAATCACCAGTTTTATTATTATCAACAAAGCAGTGCAAAAACCTTACACCATTGCCAAACTTTAGGATAAAAAATACCACATCATTGCGCTATGTGTGAAATTCAAGCAGGATACTGTATGTGTGAAGAAAAGTAACCAGAATCCCTGGCATATGGACTATTCTAGACGATATCATTCTTCCAGATGTTATTATAGAAATCAGCGCAGAATACCGAAGTGTAATTGACCGTCACGTCGAAGCAAGATGGGCCAGTGGGGAAGGACGTCCAACTAGTTCCGTTCCACATCCAGACTTGCAGTGACCCATCATTGACGACTACCCTGCTTGCATTTTGGACATCAATGGATTTGGCGTTGACGAAAGGAACCGTTTGCTTGACCCAGGTTTTAGTCGGGCTCAAACGGTACACATTCCTTTGATAGTCGAGTTTCCAAGTTTCATCGTTGTCACCAATGGCGACATCGTAGTTGCTTGTGCATAGATCAGTGTCTGCACGCGACCAACCGGCACCATTCACAGATTTCCATATGCACCCTTCGGTGCCTATCGCGATTACACTAGAGGCATTCACGGCGCTGATTCTTGACGAGGCGCCTTTCATAGGGTCCGACCAAGAGTCACCACCACCAGGTGGCAGGTTGTAACGGTATACGTTCAAGTTTGACCATTCGGCCATCATCCAAGCGTATCCATCGGGAGATGCTGCGATCTCACGACCCAGATAAAACGTATGGCTCCAAGTGTTATTTACCATACGCATGACTTGATTGTACTTGGTGATGGCCCATAATTCTTTTCCTTTTGCCGAGATTTTCTTGGCTGTACCGTTTATTTGTACCCATGCGCCTAGAATTCCCAATCATCATCACCAAAGACAGTATTGATAACGGGTTATTCTTACCTTGGCCGGAAGCAATGTCATAGGTCATCATCAGAGCAATCATAAAAACGATCACTCTCACCAGATTCATGTTTGCCTGAAGGACAAGAAGTTTTATGGTGATGGATAATCGGGGAAACTTTTGATTGCTGCTTTAGATGTATTGAATCAAATTCAGCTATAGAGCTTGAGGCATACTGTAGCCTAACACAGCAACATGGCTTACCGTAATATTCAGATTGACTTCGAAATTAGTTGACTTTGAACTGACACAACGGACTGCCCTGGCTGGAAATTTGAAAGCCTTTATAATGAGCCTCTATTGCGATTTGGAGGTGGGCGTTTTTCGATGAAGCGCCTATTCGCACTTTCTATGTACACCATTGTTCAATTTATTCTATTGGCATTTGAATGCATAAAGCTAGCTTTGCTGATGTAATCTATCATTCTATGTTTATTATATTCTTGGATGACATTTTCACAATAGCGCATGGACTGTCAAATTTCAACTCCTCTCTCGTCAATTTTTTCCTATTCGAATATCATACCTGACGACTCCACGAGAATAATCAGAGATGGAAATGAAAATGTCAATCAAGGAACTGAAATGAATGCCTGATGATTACAGTTTCTGTAAATCACCAGTCAAATGATCCTGAATCAACTCCTGGCTAATAATCTTCTAAGTGGTCACTGTCTTCTTCCATTTGAAAGCTTCAAGTTACTGCAAGAGTTCAGTAGCAAAAAAATTGCTCACCAAGGCAACGCATTGGGATTTATCATCACCCAGGCAAGAAGTACAAGCATGTGGCTGGCTTGCACAGCTGCAATTTGCAATTCTTACAATCAGTAATTCTTCGGTCACATCGATCAAGCACGATTCATCAGCCTGACTTTTCGCTTGATTTTGTGATATTGGATTGCGATGTAGGTAATTTGCAGTCCAGCCAGGATCAAGCATGGTGCAAACAGGATTGTATACCATTGCTTGAGAAAACGATTGAGGTCATATAAGAATATTATTGTTGCAAGGATAATGTTGAACAATGGCAAAATGAGTCTGATGAGTCATCCAATATATTTCCATGGAATTTAAACACCGATAAGGAGCTTTCTGGTGAATTAGAAGATCATATAATTAGTATTCCAGCATGACAGGAATGTGGGTTGGGGTAGGCTAGGCTTAAGTTTGTGACTAATGCTTAGGCTTGTCCCTTTGGCTTACGCTTGGCGGTTTGGGCTAGCATTAGGGTTAGGTTAGCCTACCCCACCCCCGCTGACTTCTGTGGCAGTTGCTCTATCTATGGTACTGTAAGCGCTGGATCTTTTGTACACTCCTAGCATTGGAGGCGAACATTGCTTATCAGTGGAGACAAAAGGAAGTCTATCACTGATGAATTCACTGGAAAGAAATAAACTACATGAGATCATGCATTTCGATAAAACATCTCAGAGGAATGAGGAAGTTGAAAAGTTTAGATTAGGCATGATGATGCTAAGCTGGAATTTTTGCAGAGCTCTCACTCATTCTACAGATTTATGTTGGAGAATGAGCCGGCAATGTACAGGCGAAACATGGCCATTTCTATGAAGCACAAATCAGGACATTCACACACACAAGGCTTGTATCCTAAATCTTCCAGGGGATTCATCGTCATTTTCCTGACAGTTCATTGAAAATTTAGAAGATTCAAACAATTTCCCCATCTGAGCGTATTACCGGTTTTCAAAAGAATCACGTCACAAGCAGGATAAATGAAATTTGCCTGAATAAAATGAAGGGTAAACAATAGAATGATGGATTACATGAGCAAAAGTAGATTACCTTTGATGATTGGCAGATCAATAGAGCAATTCATACTATGATTTTCAATTAAACGGGCAATAACTGGATTTGCCTTGAAACCGCCCACTTCGAGTTCTCTGCGAATTTATACTCGTCTCATTGCCCATGCAGTCCAGTGCGTAAATTCTGGCAGGTTAGCTTGTGAACGTTATGTCATGGTTTACTGTAGATTGTACAGTAAGCCATGACATAGTATTGCTGTATAGATAACCTTGCTGACCCTGGTTCATTATAGTTTCCTGAATCCAACAGTGGTCAAGAATATTTTCAAATATGTACCTATAATTTCAGATACAAATACAATGGTCTGCATGGTCATTTTCATCATCGCCCTTGGCATGGCATGCGATTTTGCTTCCGCCCAAGGTATAACCACCTCTACCCAATAATATTTTTGAATTGACGACACAAATTTTAGGTACCTGGACACAAATCAACGGTACAGCCAAGAAGGTATCCGCCAGAGGCAAAGAATTGTATGCGATCACCAATGCCAACCAAGTCATGCGCCTGGTCAACGGCGAGTGGATCCATGCGTTTTATCTGGGTCGTGATATCGCAGCGTCTCCAGATGGATACGCTTGGATGGTCGCAGCATGGCCATACATAAACGTATACCGTTACAACCTGCCACCTGGTGGTGGTGACTCTTGGGCGGAACCTATGAGAGGCGGCGCATCAAGAATCAGCGCCATGAGCGTCTCTACTGTAGTCGCGATAGGCACCGAAGGATGCACTTGGAAGTCTGCAAATGGTGCTTTCTGGGCCCGTCCGGACGTTGGTCCATGCGACAGCAACTACGATGTCGCCATCGGGGACAATGGTGAAACTTGGAAGCTCGATTATGATCGAAAAGTATACCGTCTAAATGCTGGCGCATGGGTAAAGCAGGCGGTTCCATTCGTTGGCGCCAGATCGATTGATGTCCAAAGCGCAACCAGGGTAGCCGTTGTGGATCAAGCCTTCAAAGTCTATATGTTCAACGGGACAGGCTGGACTGGGTTTCCCATTCAGCCAAAGTGCGCTCAAGTCTCGATCAATTACACTTCGGTGTTCTGTGCTGACTTTAACCAGGATATCTGGAAGAATGATATCATTTAATTTGCACACTTCTTATTTACTGGTCATGCAATATTTTCGTCAAGAGCTAAAAAATGGGCAGGTTTATTTCACGAGTTTTGCTTGGTTTTGGTTTTGTGACATGCTTTGTCACAAATAAAATGCTGTAAGGCAAGATACTTTCCAGAAATCTACCACATAAACAGGCACAGAAGAAGCTACAGCTGCGATATAGCAAATACAGTAATAATTTGTCACAATGCTTTGATCAACACAGCATTTGGTCAATTTTAGTGACCAGATACCAATCACCAGAAAATAAATCATGAATTATTTGACTGCTGTTGCTGAAAGGATACAGTAACCCATAGAAACTGGACGGCTATCCCTTAGCCAGCAAGCGGATAAATCCTCAGCTATGTAATTTTCATGCTTTCCAAACTTCAATCAGTCTTGATTGACGTTTTTGAAATCTGTATTCTGTTCTCCCTTATTCCTGCTTTTTTTTCCCGAAGTCGTCAATGAGAGCGATGCTATGTTATGGGAAGTATGCATGAGAGGATTTGAAATTTGACAGTCCAAAATAAACGTCATCAAACAATAATGAGCTTGAAATGATTGATTACATTACCAATGCTGAAAAGCCTTGTCCCCTGCCTGTTGTTGAATAGAAGGATCAAACAATGCTGCCAATCAAGAGAGCGAACATGCGCTTCACTGAAAAACGCCCACTTTCCTACCCAGTCGCTCCCATTTTTAATATCATGATCCATCCAGAGAAGTCCGGTGCATGAATTTGGAACAACTAAATTCGAAGATGTAATCTGAATTTATGCAATCTTTGGTTGGCGGATGTAAAGTTTATAAACCTGGACGCAAATAAATGGCACAATAAGAAAATTTGACACTGTGATAGCATCGGCTCTGAATCGCTCATCAGTCTAAGATGCATTGCTCTTGGCAAATGATAGCTTTCATTTTTCATTCTGCACAGAGAATGCAAACTATAATTGTGCAATTTTTGCTAGCCAGTCCATTATACATAGCCTTCGCATAATGATAATACTGTGGCATGTTTGTGGTAAAAATTTGTCAATCCCTCACGCACTCCCGCTCTGGGTACAACCGCAGGCATACAGTCAACAACGTCATAGAATTGGTGCCAACTTTTGAAATCGAAATTCATTGTACACATACACGAAACCGGCTAGAATTTGGCTTTGCCTGATAATAAATCATATCAATCAAAGTAATAATGAGCATCGAAATGCGGGATCGCATGAAGGCCATTCCAGTAGTCAACATATAGACAGCAATTTCGAACAATGCTGTGAATCAAAAACGTGAACAGGCCCCATTTTTGGCACATATCCAACTTCATGTGGCGCTTTCTGATTATTCAGCCAGAGGGATAGTCACAGCATCAAAATGGTCCCGGTTTTTGCAAATTTTACAGTAATATTAAAATTCAAAATCGATAATTTGCAAAATACACGCACTGAAACCACTTTTTCTAGGATAGCGTGATACGCTGATCATCGTGCTGATATTTTATTGCAATATGAAGCATATTAAAACATTCAGTCATAAAAGTCAAATTCTGACTGAGATATTGATTGCTGATCAATTTTGACGTGATCACTGGACAGAACATGATCGAATCTATCGGGAAACATGTAAATTCCCACTGATGTTAACTTCACCTTTTTCTCAATCATGCAACGGCATACTGTAAGCGCTGGAATCCAAGATTTTCAAACCAAACCATCTCACAAGGCCTTTTTTACAGAAAATTTAAAATATTTCGCAAGTCTTTCAATTCACCAACTCTATGCCTGACATAATTTACATCAAGGCAAGGTTTTACTGCTGAAAACAAGTTCGAGCACCAAGTCTAAATTTCACATGACTCTGCATTTGTATCACTTCCTTTTGCATGCTTGTAAGTTAGTAGTACAGTTGAAAGAAGTCCTTCCTACTGCTTCTTTCTGTTTTCCCAGCCGTCTGACATGAACTAAAATGCATCCAGTACGTTTCAAAGCATTGAAAATCGTCCTGGCTATTTTACTATTGATGCTAAGCTTATTAGCGATTATTTATATGATTTTTCATGGAGGTGACGAGAAGCCACTTGTTGTGAGCACAGAGAACCGAATGGAAGAAGAAGTATTGGAAAATATCAGGAATCACCCAGTAGCATGGATGGAACCAGTGAATTATTCTGTACTAACAGATGATTACTATGTTGTTCAACGAACAAACAGAAATGATCATGGAAGCCCAGCACCACAATGTTTTCCCGTGTCCTCAAAATTTGGCCATCATAAGATATGCGCGATAAATACAGAGGATGGAATGTTCGCAGAAGCAAAGAAAGGCGTTTGGGAATTGAGAGATGTCTTCAGCGTGATTCGCCTGTTACAGTCGGCACCGAATTCAGCGTATATCGATATTGGTGCTAATGTCGGCTTACTGCTATTTCCCATATTAACCGCTATGAAGTTTCGCATAAAATCGATCGCTGTGGAAGCGAATCCAGAAATGGTACGCGGTTTAATGGCTGCGTTCGAAGCGAATGATGTGGCCGAAAATTCGTACGCGATCATTCAACGAGGCATCGCAGATTCTGTGGATGAAACAGTTAAATTCTCACAAAATAGCAAAACCGGATCGTTCCCATGGCATCCTAGCAATGGTGGTATGATTGGCAAGATCAAGAATGATGTGCGTTTATTCGATACCCAACGTACATTCACAGTTCGTACCGCAACTTTGGATAGCCACGTTTTGCCAGTTGCAAAAGCGTTGAACATTACAACAGCCATTGTGAAAATGGACATCGAAGGGTGCGAGTGTCTAGCGTTGAAAGATGCCAGGAATTTTTTCGAAAGCGTCAATGTGCCATTTATAGTCATGGAACATTACACCCCCCATAGTACAGCCGCGTGTTTAGAAGAAATGTATCGAATTTTAAAAAGCATGTCTTTCTATCCGTTTTTAATTGGCACGACCGGTTTGGATGGACAACTTGATCCAAAAGATTACAAGCAATGGGGAGTTCCATTCATTTTGGGCACTAGAATAATAAATGTTATATGGAAAAAGATTCCTTAGAATAAGAAAATGCATTGAATAATCCCCTGGGAATTATTTTTCGATGCCATTTTGGCGTTGGCAATTACTTGGGTGGGAATCGATAGTATAGATTATTGCTGGACATTTTCATGATTTTGCTTAGCCTGTGGGGAAAAAACAATATGCCATCCTTGACATTTATGAGTGTATAATTCATGCCATTGCGCTTATTTTACATGCCCCAGCTAAAAATTTTCAAAATGCTCATTTTCACCATTCTCTTTGAATTTTTCATTAGGGAGAAGTTATACTCCTGCGTCTGACGGCGTCAACCGGCGTCAAAAGTATAACCAAACTCTGCGTCTGCCTGCGTCAACCTGCGTCATTCGCCTATACTTTAGCATGTGAACCTGCGTCAACCTCCGTCATTATCGATTTTTCTTGATGCCTGCGTCAAGGGTTTTGACGGACGGGACTGTGCCGCAGGAGTATAACTTCAGCCTTAGACGCCGCATGGTCGATTGCACTTGTCACTGTGTGTTCTTTGCTGGACATGCCATACCTTCTGCACATGGGAATTGAGCTGAATTCACAGCTGACTCCTCAAACCTTTGTAAGTCCCCATCTATGTGTTGACCCCTCATTCAGCGCTTGCCACAGGTCTCGTGCAAGCATTTGCAGTCTCACTGCAACCCGTTTATTCGAGCATACTGGACCATGTTGACTTATCACACAGTCATGTCATCTACTCATCAACTTTTATGCCATCTGCTTCCATATCACTTATCATCATGGCTAATCACTGAACATACGCAAAGTGATAGCAATTCGAATCAGTGATGGACGTGGCGTTTGCATCACGACCATCCCAGGTCAACAATTCGCACATGGCCGTGTCAGCATGGATATTGTATGAACGACACCAAGCGCGTTGGGTGCATTGAAAAGCGCATTCCGCGTTGTTGGACACAACGATTCGTTCCATGGCCTGTTCCGTGATGCACTTGTCTGGGACCTTGGTGAAATTCTGGCTTGGACCTGCAGTGCAAGCATATCTATATCACTGCAGGAGCGATGAGAAAATGCTCACTTTGCAGCATGCACAAAATTTGTGCTCCACCATCCGTGCAAAACGACCCGCAAAACCCGAATTGTGGGATGGGTGGAAGTTTTCCGGTATCGCGCCACAAGTGAAGACACTCGCCATACGGTATTGGACATAATTGACACACATTCCATTGCGTTCGGATGAAGGTGTTGATTGCCGAGAATTTCTGATCAAAGGTCGTTGGATCAGTGTACCAAAAGTATTTTTCAATGTCGGGTGCGCACGTGGTACCAACGGTGAATTGCTCATTTCTTTGTAGGGCGAACCACGCAGCGCTTTTCTGAAATACATTAACACCTAGCCTTGATCAAAGTTCACATAGCAATGCTTACCGGAGTTCCCATGATCCCTTCAACTTTACTGTACTCGCTTTGAGTATGAATTTGGGCGTACGTGGCTCCATAAGAGGCGCAGATTGAGAAACCAGCAGCCCAAGGGCCTTTTTCGGGTGTGATGAAAAAGCAACGCCCACCATCGATGACTCCATTCAATGATTGGCATTTATTTATGAATTGATCCTTAGTATAGCATTGCAAGTCTAAAAATACCCAGGGGATTGGTTTCCTTTGACAATGCAGACGAGCAAATTTATGCTTGGCATATTTCTTATGACCTGCCTAACCCAAATTCCTTACCTGCCATGCCATGTATGGTGCAATTCAGAAAAATCACGATGCTCAGGAATCTTTTGCGAGACATCATGGCCATTTCAGAGTACCATAGGCCAGTTTGGATCCGAATACCACTGGTTGAGACTGGAAATGCTTCGAATTGATTTTGTCAACTTCATTATCCACCTTGGTTACAGAAGAATAAACAAATTTAATCCCTGCCTGGTACTGTGGTGACAGGTTTTTAGTAACCAACGTCCATTGTGAATTTTGGCAGCAATTAAAAAGAAGGGCAGGTCCGGTTGAAAGCGTAGCGTGGTAGAGGTATAGGGCTAGCAGAAAAGTCAATAATAGGATCAGAACAGGAGACTAGTTTGGAGAGAATCATCTCACCAAAAGCCAATTTGGAAATGGCCTGCTGTCTGGGCATGAATCCAGCAAACATACCAAGGTTTCTTGCCTGGAGGCCTGCTAGAATTGGTTGCAGTGATAGACTAGAAGACCAAGTCATGTCTGATAATATTGGGAACAGAATTGAACCATAGTGTATAAAAACTGGAAAAAACTTTGAAATAAGTCCAGAAAAAGTAAGCTTTAGGCTGTGGTGGGTGGGGAGGCGAAAAAGCCCCTGCCCGAAGCCCTAAAGCTTACTCGCCCTGCTAATATGGTGCATATGCGGCATGGGTATGGCACTGCAATCGCTTGAATTTGCAAAGTGAATTTCCTGTGAAGCGTTCTTTGAGCCATGGTTAACCTTTTATGTTGAGCAAACTTTTATTTCAATCTGTTTTCATTCAGCATAAAATTATAATGCAACGTGCTTCTTGGGAATTCATAATGTGGCGTGATATTCTATTCTATTCTACTATGCGTTGCTGGCCATTTGACATTTCGAATTCTGCGTTGAGTGAGATGTGCCTTGCGCAATATCATGATCAGTCTTGCAATGAGGAGGTCCTTGTTCAAATGGCCTCCAAGGCATCCGAATTGTGATTTAAAATTTTCAAAACACAAGTCAAGATGATTGCATTGTGGTTATTCGTATTCCATGTTCATGAACCAGTCCACAGAACTGCGAATGCAAAGCATTTTCATGAGATTAAAACACCACAGTCTCCATGTAAAATTCTACTATTTCAATCCAAACTTCAATGCGAATATGGCAATTCAACATGTAAATGGTAGCCGCCCCCCCCCGGTTGAAGGTGGCGGTTTATTTGCTTGAATTTCATACAACCAACATTCTTTTCAAAAACTAGCATTTGTACCGAATGCATGCCTTTGCATTCTGACATATGAAGTTATGAACATGGGGTGATCAAATTATTTGGCATTCATTCAGCTCGAATACTATTGCATATTTTGCAATGCAAATGCATACCCAATGGGCTTACTGTAATTTTTGTGTGGTTACGCTGATCAATGTTCAGCAGGTTCGTTCACAAGCTTCCAAATGGGAATAGGCCATTACAATCACTT
This sequence comes from Discolaimus major, assembly GCA_034695185.1. NCBI lineage: Eukaryota > Metazoa > Nematoda > Enoplea > Dorylaimida > Qudsianematidae > Discolaimus > Discolaimus major. The sequence continues at coordinate 14,566 of JAQIWJ010000906.1, forward strand.
TCACAGAGGATATGGACCCCTGAACAAAAGATGCATCTTTGCAATTTCCAGAAGGGAGTACTGTAGTTCAGCAAGGCAATGACCGCGCCTACCTGATTCTAGATTCAAATGCATTCAAGCATGGTTTGCCTGTCATGGCTATGTTCATCTCAATCTAGTCTGGATTCTTGTTTTTTCACAAAAGGTCAACATACCATTACCAGAGAGAAGCTTTTTCTTTTTGTCATACTGTACTTTCGCATGCATTTTTTGTCATTGATCTTTATATGCACCTATTAGCAGGGCGAGTAAGCTTTAGGGCTTCGGGCAGGGGCTTTTTCGCGTCCCCACCCACCACAGCCTAAAGCT
>JAQIWJ010000907.1:0-14910 GCA_034695185.1 Discolaimus major
AGTCTAAATTTCAAATATCACTAAATTCTGATGTCTGGTTATCGAGATATTCTGTCACAAAGTGGTAAAGTTACTTTATAGTCACCCTGTACATAATCCACTATTTTTAGTCTGCATATGCATAAACACATGAACGATTATAAAAACATATCTCAACCGAAAGCACTGAAAACAGGACTAATAAAATCGAATACGCCTGCCCCCATACCGCCTAATTTGCCTAGCAAATCCATGCCCATGGATACAATATCTATGAGTCCTTTAAATAATTCTATACCGCCTGATATGGATTCCAAAATACCCGCACCGCCTTTCTCTTTGGCCTTTTTCCTTTGCATGGAATTAGCAGAAGGCGCCGCTTTGTAGGCGAATGTGAGATTGGCGTATTTCTCCAATCCAGGCCACGTGAGCTTTATGGACGGCTGAGTTTTCAAATCTTCCGCGTTGCCTAAGAAGTGGATCCGACCGTGACCGTTTTCATATCTCTCGATTTGCGGTACGACTAGGCCAGCGTTGGCCAAATTCAGCAGTACGCATGCCAAGAATAACAGGATGTACAAATTGGACATGATGCAAAATTACAGTAGGAATAATAATCTCTGCTCAAATTGAAGAATCGTGATCCAATGTATGACCTTAAATCCGCCGTGCGATATTTGCATCATAGAATAAATTATCATCTAATTTTGCATATTAATTACAGGCGTATTAGCACAAATGCATTTACGTAGGCATGTCAGCTGCGTCATTGGAATTTTTAATTGGAAAAAATGCAAACGGAAGTCCCCTACAGCTTCCTTTGCTTGGATGAAAGCAAATATTGCATGATTACGCCAAGGTTCACACGGCACTGGTCATAGAATTGACCAGTGGTCAAATCACATCATCACAGGTCACTTTCGGACTCTGTCACAGGCATCATCCTAATTGAACGATGACCTTGTCCAAATTCTTGCAATCATCTTTCAAATATTTGACCAAGGCTTTAGTGAATGCGTGGCAATTATTCGAATACCAAGAATATGTAGCACGTTTCCGCCTCCACGTATTCAGAAATTGACGAATTTGTTTATGTTTACACGCGCTCGTGCCCACGCGCGTCCATTCGGTGACCGGTTCGGTATTATATTTATATTGCGGATCATTAATATCCAATTCCTGGACCCCGTACGAACCGTATTCATAAACGAATCCTCTGAATTGAACGAACGAATGTTGCCACGGATCGTTGATCAATGTCCGCCATGCGTCTTGGACGGCACCGCGACGACTCCTCGATCCAATCGAGTAGATCGGACTGAACGCGGTCACGATATAAAATCGATCACTGGCCAAACTCATGGCCGTATTCGGCTTCGCGTTTCGACGACGGGCCAATAGGGCTTGCATGGCATTACTCGGTACCCCTCTGGCGGCCATACACGAATCTTGCCTCGAGCATAAACCCAACGCTTTCTTATGCAATTTTCCTTTACCCAACGGACATCTGAATCGTCTGGCTACGCATCTCGAATTAGCCAAACAATAGAATTGATTTTCGCCGCATTTCAATTTGAGTTTCGATCCAGCACCGCAATTACATTGTAAAAATAAGAGTATACATAAAATTACTATGAAAAATAGGCTATGCATAGCTTCGTATTAGCCTCGGTTTCCACATGTATTCAAGGTCTGGAATAGCCAACGGACCTTCGTTGCGAATCAATATTTCTAACAAAGCTAAACTTAGTACAAGCCCCAGTATTCGCATTCCCCAACGTCTGGCATGAAAGATGAGTAAGAAAGTTGTGTAGACTTTTTCCTGCTAACTCGCAATGCATTCGCGAAATGAATCAGGGACCGGTTTTATGCTGAATTTTTGGTTGGAAGGTCATTTCTGCAAGCGAAGTGAAGAAATTTGCACATTTGGGGGAAGCGGTTACAGTGTGCAAGTTATGGCCGTTTCTCAAAAAGGCAATGCTGACAGGCGGTTACAGTATGCCACAGGATAAGGCTCCACCGTTGAGCGGTTACAGTAACCCATCGAGAAGGCTAATAAATTTCATCGATTACATCAAGCCAAAAATACTAGTCATGCATAACATCAATGCAGTCATTGAAAATCACATTCTTTTCATTGATCAGAAGAATAATGATGCAGTGGATGACGTATTGGTTGATACTTGATCAGTGCATCCTGAAATTTCAGATTTGAGCCAACCTTTTACTGTCACAAATCCTTGATGCGCGTGTAATTTCAGTATTTTCAGATCCGATTTTCAAAATGCGCCAAAAATGCGTCTGGGCCCAAGAGATACCATATTATCATGTTCCATAAACCTCCTGTTTTTAAAATTTAAAAACACGCAGCCAAGTAATATATGCTCTGACCAGGAAAGTGGCCGTTCAGAGCACTCATGAAAAATTCGAGTGCATTCACTTACGAGGCCTAGACAAAAGTACTATCCATACGATCGTGGATATAAGAGCCCATAAACAAATAAAAACGAATATAAGACTGGCCAAGTATAAATTCAATTCCACTCTCATTTGCCCTCTCCACCATACTGTAAGCAGGGGTTTATCCAGTGGTTTATGATCGTAATAATCCTCCGCTTGTCCATCCGCACTGGAATTGCTATTATTCAACGGTAACGGTGGTTTAGCCAACGATGATTCCGATCGATTAGTTCGATCCAGCGTGGCTCTCGGCAGCGTTGGATTCATATTCACTAAATTAGCCACCGATTCGGGCATCGGTCGTCCTTTGATCATGCCCGCCGATTTGGACGATTTACTCGAGATACTTCCGAGTGGGATTTCGTATCCGGACGGGGTCTCGTATGTTGACACTTGCGAGGATGTTGGCATATCTCCGCCGACCGGAGTCTCGTACACATTATCCTGATTGGGTTTTCCCGATGGTCGTGGTGATTTGTTCATTTTAAAATTCCAAATTTTTCTTAGCAGTAGAAAAGTAGGCCGAGGTTACTAGTCGACTAAACAAAGCGTGTCAGGTGCTCAACTCATCAGTCCACCTTTTGGGCTTATCAGAAAGTCAATATTCTTATTTTTAGCTATGCTTACGATAAAAGAGTAGACACTGATTTTACGCCTAAATTTGATACGCAAGTTTTTAAATGCATTTTTATGCCCGGATATTCTTCGCATCGGGTGCAGCACCCAAGCCTTGATTTTGCATATGCCCAGAGGAAAGAAAGCGAACTTGGCGCATCTATGCAATGCGCCAAGTTCTTCGAATTTTCACTCCATTCAGTATCACGCATCCGTTTTTTTGAATCGAGGGATTTCAAATACGTGTCCTCAAAATGTCTATAGATCGGACATAATATTAGCACGGAATCAAAATCAGCTGTCCGCATTATTTTCTCCACCTGTTTTTGAATGCATGAAATTTCGCTTCCTCAAAGTTAAGAATGGCTAGTTTTAGCTGGACACACACTTCAAATGCTAAGCCGTGCGATGGCTCATGGGAATTTGCGTTTTTCCTTTCATTATCGAAACGAAAATACGATTACACCGTGGATTCTCCTATTTGCTGGCCGTGGGTCCGTGGAGAGTAAAAGCATGAATAAGACTGATTTCCAGCCCAACTGGTCAAAGAAAAAGACCAGGCCAATTTTTGGACCTGATAAAAACCACACAACCGACATGGTTCCGTCTCTCATTGGCCGCGGAGTGTGAATCGATTTTACCCCCCCCCCCCCTTCTTTTTTCGTGTTCTTTGTTCTTATTGAAGTTTAGCCCTTTTCGAGAGCAGGTGAAAAATACGCTCCAATAGGAAATGGCATGCCAATACTACAAAGGCCATTCTACGTACGAACCTTTCCTCGACAAAGTTCGTCATCGATTTCACACTTTTCCATGTACATGCTGATGAGGATTTCAAAAAACTTAGCCAGTTCCTCATTGGACTAGCTCAGATTGCGCAATCTGAGCCATTCCCACCTGGGTTCCGATGCTTTTAGCCACTAGCTGAGAATATTTATTTCTAAAAACCACTCCACTCCACCTCGAAGGGGGAGCCATTAGCTAATTTTAAAATTCCCCACGCCCAGGTGTCTGTTTAATTCGTATTTTCCAGCATTCTTCGATCACTGATTTGTTAAATCGTGATTTTTCCCACCTCGATCATGGGTCAAAATCAAAGCGATTTATCACCGAAAGCGCTCAACGAATTGTCATCCATGAGCCGATTCTCTCAACAAGAGATTCTCGGCTTTTATCAAGAATTCTCCAAGCATTTCCCGAAAGGTCGTGTCACGAAACAGGATTTGAAAAAGTACGATTTTACTGAAAATATGCATATAGCTGATTTAGATCGGGTCGATTGAAATTCAAGGTCTATCATTAGGATATATAAAAAGGCTTATCCGACTGGAAAACCGGACGATCTTGTGGACGATATGTTCCGCGTTTACGATGTGGACAATAGTGGATCCATCGATTTTCGAGGTTAGCCTTGAAAAATTACTTCTCCAATGCACCCGTACGACCCCATTTCACTGGATGCTAATCGATCACTAAATTTTAATGGGCTTTTTTGGCTTGTGACAAATGCATTCCATATGGGATTATTCAAAAGTAGATAAAAAGCCATTTTTGAGGATTGAATGAATGCTATTGGCTTTTTGCCAAGCCTTTTGTGGCCTGTGCTGTAAAGTACAGCATAGGAAAGTGCCTACCTCTGAAAAATCGGGCGCATTGTTTCGATTGTAGAATTTCTCTGCGGTTTATGCATAATGGCGCACGGTACCAAAGAGGAGAAATTGAAATTGGCATTCGATATGTACGATGCTGATCGTAGCGGATGGATTTCACGCGAAGAATTGACCACTTTGATCAAAGTACGGTATTGTGCCCAAAATCTCGGCTCAAATGCAAAATTCGGCCCATTTTTCTAGGCCATTTTCAAAGCTACTCAACCGAAAACGCTGGACTCGGAATCGGCGGAGAAAGCAGGCGACGTGATGTTCGCTCGTTTGGATCAGAATCAGAATAATCGTATTTCGTTGCAAGAATTCATCAACGGTTGCAAAACGGATCCGAGCATAATTAGCATGATCGATACTATGGATATCCCTAAGCATTTGCAAAATCAATGAAAGTTTAAATACAGTAGTTTGCATATTAATAGCCAATAATTTTTCGTATATCCTAGATTCGTGTGAAAATTCGTGTAGTTTTAGCCCATGGTATCATTATTGTGCAAAATTGCGCAATTTGTGATTTGAATGGTCATTTGGATTAGCGCTGATTGGTATAATTCAGCCAATCACAGGCAAATGGGCGTTGCTTACCCATGGTATTATTATTGTGCAAAATTGCGCAATTTGTGACTGGAAAGCTAGTTCAGCTGACTGACATGTTTCAGCCAATCACAGCAGATTGGCGTTGCTCCTCCTTCGATTTATCTGCTGTGAGTTGAAACAGCGGTTACAGTACGCCTGCGCTACCAAGGCTAAAAATTCAGCACTGATTTCCAATAATGCCTTGTTCACAATGGCAAAAGCCATGCAAAAATATCAAGCTCATTTTCCCATGTGCAATAAAATCCATACACGTGATCAGTATTATCAATGGGTTGATCACCATGCATTTCCCTGACCCCAACCGCCGATACTGCGTCTACGCGATACTTGTGGATAAAAATAGATCATGGCCTGATCGTGACCAACGATTCGGCCGCGTTTCGTCTTGCTCGCGTGATTCGTGTCTTGTTGCCTTTGTCGACGTGCATACGTGCATTGCAAAGGCGAAAAATAGCAACTATTGAACACGGCCGATTGGGCACGTTTTCTCAATGCCATTTCATCGGTGTCCGCGTCGAATTTGGACGGGTGCATGGATTTTTCCACCATCAATGATGCCAGGAATTTGGAGTCTTGGTCTTGCTGAAAACATCAGATGGTTTTGATAACATTTGAAAAACTGTAGTGCATAAATTAGGTAATCATTACTCTAATCACTTGCTGTACAAAAACATGTCTGGATACTTTTTCTAGTCCTGCTTTGAGTCATGACATCATCAAAAACAGCCATTAAAATTGGCCTGCTATTTATGCAAAATTTCATGAAGCTGATGTGAACACCCACCTAATTACTGTAATTGTCAGTAAGTTATTAATTATATCAATGCATCTCCCCTGGAGGCAAACTGGCATGACATGAACATTGACATCATCATGTGAACTTTGAAATTCAAAAATATGCACACTAGGGATGAATGTCGTCATGGCAAAAATGTCATGTTTCCAGTGATTGAATAAAACGCACTATATATCTTACTGTAGCCGGTATGCTGTAAATTTATATCATATCAACTTAACTGTTATCTGTGCTTCAATGGTGATATGTAAATTTATGCAGGCTTACAAACTCGTACGATAATATAAAATCGATAATTCGATCAATCGATAATTCGATCAATCGATAATTCGATCAATCGACTGATCAGACTACCAAGATTAGGATATGCAAATCATGAATCATTTTACCTGGTTTTGCCCCAAATGGGCATTTGCCATGCTGTAATTTACAGCATGGTCACCCGACATGCAAAGCAAAATTCATCCTCAGATTATCGATCTGAAGGCTGATCATCAGTGATCAGGATCACCCACAAAATCAAGCTTACTTCTCCAAATCCATTCTCATTATCCGCATTCACCCAAGCAGCATTCGCGTACGAATTTATGGCCAAAATCGCCAGTGTACATGCAATTATGGATATTGCCATATTTTTTAAACTATCGGAACTTTTTGATGAGCTTTTTATGATCCTGCAAAAAGTGCTACGATGCTAAAATTGTATCAATATAAATTTAAGCTAATATATATCAGCGTAGGTGACATCCATTAACGCCAGTTTTCCGAGAGCCCCGAATGTATCGGACATAATATTGAAGGCTATTACACGATCCATTAGAAGACGCTTTCAAGAGTGAACAAACGCATAGAAAATGACAAGGCGTACTGTCCCAGCCTACATAATATGAACATTCTCGTCCGGAAATCTTTGTATGATGATTGAGAAGGAAAAAAGGAACGGAAAGGGAAGAAGGGTGGGCGTTATATATGAAAAAGCTCAATGCGTACGTTCGCATATTGACCATTGACGAATGCTCCATTTCATTGTGGTTAATGGGTGCATGAAAGCTGACAAAATCCACCAACTAATCATGAAATTGATGCCCTTCTGGGGCGGATCATGGCGTGAGATTACGAATGATCAGATTTATCATGGGTATTATGTTCTTATGAATAATATATACATGTATCAATATCGTTAGGGAATCTGAAATTACATACAGTAATACTGATTATGAGATTTTAAAAAATGACATTTTTTAATAGGTATAATCAGGCATGCTGCGTCTGGTGGTGATTGCTAGCCATGGGTAAGCCAGACCAATATGGCCAAATAATCATGAACTGGTCCCAATCGATGTTCGATCAGTGCTGATCTCGACTACTGCTGACATTGACCATGGTCATTGGCCACATAATACTTGTGTATGCCACGCAAAAGAAACCTAAAATTTGGCATTGGATTTGCAAATAATCGTGCCAACTTTATTGATTACTCTGATCAGACCGATTATGCTGTGAATATGCAATATAAAAGTGATCAGTAGAAGCATCTAATCATAAATCAAGAGAAAAACCCTCAGCAAAAACTCATAGGAAAAATCATGATATGGCATATTTATTAATCGATTATTCATTGATTGGAAGGCAATATACACAAGATCAAGTCCCGATCCTGATCATTTGGCATGCATATTTGTTCTTTAGCAACAAATTTCGTATCTATACCGCCAGCTAAATCAATGGTGGCTATAAGGATTTGATCGATCCTATTGCATCCTCAATTTCGTACATTATTTGTAGTGATGCACCGCCGAAATTAAAAAATCAATCAATCACTGGTCGTTCAGCCAGATCAGGTATTGACGTGGTCCCCATAAGTCCTTACAAAACAGTGGCAAAATTGCGCAATTTTATCATGCATTCGATACACTATACAAAAACGCTGCGTTTTAGCACTGCCCTTTTTCTCCTGTCAAATTCCTCATCAATTTCCAATGTATAATTTATACGGGGTCTTGAGAATATGAAGAAAATAAGATGTACAATTTATGTTTATCCATTATTCCATGCTCGGATGCTACCGTTTCGGGACTAGCAATAGATAGAATAGTCCAAAAGTGGAGGAACTAGTTTTTACCTCACTCCAATATTTGAGCCTTTGATTGAATGCCACGAATATTTATTCACGTTTATATGGGTGGAAAGTGACAGAAACCAGTTTTCTTTCTAAATTCATATTCTCCCAATATGCACGAGTACAGTTTTCGGGATAGTTTGACTCTTTTGCGAGTACAGATAGTAAAAGAGGACTAGACCTCGGATATTCCTATACTCAGGCACCTCGGCAACACAAAACCATGCCATATTTATTGGTTAGCACTGATCCGAGGTTATTATCGAATAACGATAATCCGTGGACTCGTGTGAATTACGGATCGCCGAATGCGGTCGATTTCTTACCCGAAATCCGAGACGTGGCCGAATATCATTTCGACAAAGGCACGATGTCGTGGACGTTCAAATCGTTGCCCACGCGCGTATTGGATCGTTTGGAGAAGATCGGATTCGATATCAAAGCCGTGGCTATGACCGATCAATTATGCGTTTGGACAATGCAAAAGAAATTAGATTAGCCCGCGTGGTCATTCTTCAGTGACCGTTAACAGTAGAATTTTCCTGTAGAATTTGGGCATGAAAATTGACAGTGGAAGTACACATTTTTGAATTTTATGAAGGTGGCTTACTGGCCAGATGCAATGCATGCATTGCATTGCATTGCGCAATGTATGCATTGCATTGCATTGCGCAATGTATGCATTGCATTGCATTGCGCAATGTAAACGACGCCATCTTGTTTTGCCTCCCTCCAACATGGTAACTTCTCATTGGATTCACAAAATTGGCAATCCCAATTGCATTCAGTGTGGCTACAGTACGCCTGCTGATTTTCGATATGCCATTATTGCATGAATTTAAAAATTTACCTGCAAATACGAAATTCTGAACAAAATTACAATAAATTTTGAACACGAAAACGAATCCCACATATTGAGATACCGAAACATGAACCCATGCGAAACAAAAAATGAGCATTGATCAAAATGTACTGCATGATCATAAACGCGTGGATACGGGCGAAATATCTCTCATCCGAATCCCATTATTCTCATCTTGTTCTCCCAATGCATTGCTCAATAATAATGCTTGCAATAAATGTTCCGGTTCCAATAGGCCGAGTACATTTTGACTAGTCGAATCAACGACTACGACTGGAGTATCCGCCGTCATCGAAGGCGTCCATTCGTTCAAAACTGCGAATAACGGCGTAGACGCATCGAACACCAATGATTCTTTCTGAAAATTGCTCAATATTTGAATTCGGCATTTGAGCGGGAAGGGTCAGGTGCACTGCTGGCCCTGGCTAAAGGGGTCAGAAATGCTGGCACTTCTTACAAGGGAAGGATACTTGGTGCCACCTCAGAATCAATCCAGAATGTACGGCATTTGATAGAGAAAAACATGCTGAGTCCGAAAATGGCTATTTTAGCGGCTGTTCATGTGTTGTTAGCTAGAAAATGACCATCAAAGTGGACAACTGACCAGAGCCAAACAGGCTAAATGACACATCAAACGAAAGCCTGTTGTGTACTGATGAATAATTCGTGCATGATTTTTGTGGGCAATGCACGGTTGGCTAAAAAACGGCCAATGTCCACTAGATTTCTTGATTTTTGACCATTCCTGGTCAACGGTTGCGTGTTGGTCAAAATCAAGAGCACATTCCTGGTCATTACATTATTTCCTTTCATTTGAGATGCGACTCGACAGGTTTAGCTGCAATTTTGCTGTCCACTTCACTGGCCATTTACTGGTCACTGTGGCAAGAACAGCTCAAACAAACGCCGTCTTGTTTCTTAGAATGAAGAGTACTTTCAAATAAGCTATCTCTTATCAAAATCGAGAGGTGGCACCAAGTATCCTTCCCTTGTTAGTAAGACCCTGACAAATGACCAGCAAGGGTATTGTATTGTATTGTTTTACCCATATGATAAGTACAGTAACAGATGTGCTGGCACATCTGTTCAGACCCCGCCATGAGATCAGCCTTCACTCACTTTAGTATGATATTTCAATACGTCACCCAATAATTTATTCGACGCATCGGCCTCATTCCACGATCCGTGATCGATGAAGTATTGAATGATATCGACGAATGATAAAGTGGCCAAATTTAATTTCCCATTCGATACGTCGGAATAGCAAACTAACGATCCGCCTTCGTTCGTGGCTAATCGACCGATGGCTTCTTTCAACGGCGTGCATTCGGGTAACACTTCGATTTGAAGGCTATTCGGTAATTGCGCGGCTAATATGGAAGCTAACGTTCCATCGAATGCTGTATGAGCGGCTCGATATTTGCTCATCTGAAATAAATCGATTTTTTTGACTTTGAAATGCATTTTTCTCATGTATGCTTTCTTGTGTCCGCATGCCCTTGAGTGCTCAATTTATGAGTTTGGCATAATGGTAAATCAAATTCAAATCACGCATACATGCAAAAGTGAGCATGCATTTTTATGCAGGCATACTGTAACCTCACTTGTCGACTGAAGAAATGCAAAATATCCCATGCGGATAATAAATGTACAACATCTCCGGTGCAGATATTCTCCAGTGCTAAACGCTTGGCACATTTTCGTTGATCTTCTTCATCCATGACACAAATGACACGTGCAGCTTCCATGAGGCTGAAAACAAATAGATCGATTCATCCAATTTTATTGATTGATCAGCAAATGACACATATGCGCTGTACTTTACAGCACATCCAAATGCCGGCTACAGTAATCCTTACCTAGTTTCAGCAGGCACAGAAATGACGGATGGTTTCTCGCAAAATTCACCGATCCCCCTATCGAAATCGCCATCCACATCGAATAATCGATCAATGCCCGCTTTTCGCGCTTTCCCCCATAATTGACATACAAGATCATCCACGTGGCAAGTGCCAATCACGCTTTTCATTTGGGTATCCCATAAAAGGACCGCCGTTGCGTTGTGTACGCAAAATGCATTGAACACTGATGCAACCTGAAAAATTTGGATTTTGAGAATTTTCGATTATATGGCTTATTGTATTGTATTGTATTATCCACATGCCAAGTACAGTGAAGTACACTCGAGGGACACGGCATTGCGCAATTGTACTTCTGGGGAAGGGTGGTCACGTGACCACCTGACGATTTTACAAGCGGCTGTTTATTGAACAGTATTGCACAATTGAAGGTGATCACTATGTGACCACCTGATGATTTTTTAGCCATCACTTACACGTGTCCGTTTATCAACCGCAATCACAGTCGTGAAACACGGTACCGCATCGTAGCATGTCAAACGTGAGAAATATTCTTTACACAATGCACTAGCATCGGCTAATTTCGACGGTTCGGTCACGATGAATTCCGCATTTTCCGCGTGTTTACTGACGATTTTGAAATGCTGAAAACAGAGCATTTTTGAAGCAGGACTGATGGAAGCAGGACTCACAAGTGCAAGGTCATGATTTGCAGCAAAATGCTTGCATTTTTTACCCATGCAGGGCATACTGTAATTTTGCATGGCCTGCCTGCAGGCCTGGCATTTGCAGAACTGCAAACTGTGGCATACTGTAGCATAAAAAGGATTGCTTCTGGCATTTGCACAAGTGCAAATATAGTGGCATACTGTAACTTTGACTGCACCACTTACAGAAACTTCACTATTACTCCTGGGCCTGAATTGGCGATGTTGCCTTTTCGCCTCGTCCCTTTCCAGAGATAATAATCTCGTCAAATGAGCGTGCCTAATTTGAACGATCATGGCAGGTTGATCCAAATCGCTGGCATTCATCGAAGCTACGTCCAACGAGTGACGCCTCCACGAATCGGAATACGCGGATTTGCAAGGTTCAGTCTTATGCGGTTTTTGAAATTTCTCAGTTATCCTCTTCCAAGCGGTGGCCATTTTCTTACTTCCGCCGGCATTACCGCCGGAATGATGTTTTATACGTTGTTGAACGTAAATATTCTTCTGTTTCGGTCTGCATGTATCCCTTTCTTCCTGGGCTAAGATTCGATTCGAAGCTAATATCGTGGCTAATTCCGTGGTCACACCCGCAGGATGAGCGTTATGAAATTTCCCCTTCTCGCTGAATACATTATCGAATTGACTGAAATCGTCTTCACCATCGTCGGATAATGAAGAAATCGAATCGATCGACATCATGCTTTCGTCGCGATGATGGAAATGCGAATGTTCGCCATTTTTCGTCGCTTCACGTGTTAAAGCCATCAAATGTTCGGCCAAATTCATATCCGGTTTCGACTAGTTACGACTAGTTTCTGTTAATTGACACCCGACTTCAATTTGCAAGCTGCCAATTTCGAGCATAAAAATCCATCACCACTGTACCAAAAAGCTACACTGGATGTGAGCAAAGGATCTAATATTCTGGGACTAGAGGATTCCTTGTGTATTTGGGATTCTTCCAAAACGTCTAGTCCAAGACTAGAATGCTGCGAGACAATTCCGTCAACAGAGGTTGTCGAAAGAGGGCTACTCATCGAAAAGAAGGTGTTTTCCATTCCGCATGTCTTTTTTCTCTGGGCCTAATGTTTGGCAATCCCGAGATGATAATAACAATGTCAAATCTATAAAACTCCCTTCCCCCTTTCGCGCACCGTCAAAACATCGTCTTTTATTACTCGTCAGCCCATGAACAGGGTTAATTCCAGTCTGAATGATTCGAAGGGTGGAGAAAAACATGCTAAAAATAGGCGGCTTAGCTAGCGAGCAAGCGTAAAGCGTGGATCGATTCGAGCCAGCTTCTGTTGGGAATGTGTCACAAGTACGAAATGCATGCGGAAGAGGAAAAATGCACGCATTTTTGAATCCACGTGGCTTATGGCCAAGTTTTCTTGGCCAGCAAAATGATTGCATAAACATGATGAGTGCTATTTTGGATCGAAGTCAAGGAAAAGTTCGCCTCGTTTTTCATCATGCTTCAAAGGAGTCCATGCTGTGCCATGCGGAATTTGCCCGGATCTGTACCAATCCATGAGATGGAATTTTCATGTTTTCAAAGAATCAGAAAAGTACACATGCTGGAAAAAGTATGGAAAAATTCAGCGAAAATGCACGAGTAATGTCTGGCGTTGTAAAATGCCAGATTTGGGTCGTGATTCACGAGTGTGCAAAGCGTTTACAGTAAGCCAAGAATTCATGATTCACATTGCGTATGCAAAAAGCGGTTACAGTATGCCATGAACACTGCACTGTTGAAAATGTCGATTTTGAAAAGGGCCTAGTTATTGCAATATCGAATTTCTAGCTAGCTTATTCAAATTACACTTCCCGAATTCGTCTGCGTGCAAGCCATACACCCAAATATGGCCAGTTTTAGTCACTTTTCAGAATACGCACTGTACATAATAACTGATAGCACCGTGGGAATCAGTATAGCCGATTATCTCGTAACCTCCATTCAATTTTCAAGGGGTATAGTATAATGCGATTTTCACTAAACGCATTGGCTTTACGTATTCTACTCTCCAATTCGCCTTTTCCTTTTGTTCTGTCTGATAAATATACCGAAACAGGCGCTGATAAGATGCTCAGAACATGAATTCCTGAAGACAGCTTCATTAACGTTTCATCAAAACAGCGTTTTATTCTAGTCCTATATGATGCAAGTATCATTTGCTTATTTTGACTGGGTCACGACGAATCTTGGTCTTATCATTGCGCAATCTGTACGAGAGAGAAGACCGAGCATATCATACCGCAATGGATCGATATCAATCAGCATGAAGCGATTCCGTCCGATCTTCCTTTCATGATACCGATTTGTCCAGAATCAAAAACATCTTTTGTCTGATCTTATCGCTGAATACTTGATGATATTCAGCCGCCAGTTTTAGAAGGAAACGTGGACAATGTTCAGAGACAAGAAAATATTCGTGGCACGACTATACTATGCATGTCTGTATTATACAGGTGGTTGTCGGTTGAAGTCATTGCGCATTTGATCAAAAATCTGGAGCAGTTCGAGATGATTCCTCGTGGTGTCTTGCTTATTCTTTTCTTAACGATATCATTCTGCCATTGCATGCCATCATTTCTGGTGTTCAATGGGAATAATGGAGTATGTCTATAATCAGGTTCTTCTAAAATATTCAATGCTTTGATATTCTAGAATGAAAACGCTGGCGTATTCTTCGCATCGGTACGTTCTGTGGGATTGTGTTTTTATAAAGCTAATTTCATTTATGATAACAGACCTTTTGCCCCGGATGGCGCAAGTGCGATGATCTGAATCCCTGTTGCGAAAGGGATTGTATTGAGAAGTATGGTACAAAGAATTACCGAATCGAATGCAATCTAGATGATTATGAGCAGGATTGCATTTGCATAGGAGGTGGATAAAACGAGATTATAGATATAGCAGAAAATGAATGAATTCCTATTATATTCATCTCATGTATCTTCTACATTTGAGTTTCCATTGTTTCTGTGCTTGGTCTTCTCACCAATCGCATATCCCTGTCTGCCCACCAGCAATGGATTTGTCTAGCCGCCATCCTCAATAATGACATTATACCATTTTTATATGAGCTGTGTGGATCAATACTATCACTATGGGTATGGCCGAAGGATAAATGTTCTGTAAAATTCTAAAAATAATCTTAGCAGCAATAAGCCTTTAAGAGTGACTTTCCGAATGCATTCACCCAGGTGCGCACCATTTGAAAATTGACCACCCCTCATTTTCACATATTT
>JAQIWJ010000908.1:0-14901 GCA_034695185.1 Discolaimus major
ATTTTCCCGTACTAAACAAATGTGAAGAGTGTGTGGTTGAAAAATTCTAATAACTTTAGCGGTCCTTTAACATTTTCTTCAGTCAAGCCTACAGCAGCCTGACTGGAATTTTTAGTAATGACAAAAATTATATGGAAAAAATGCCTAGATATATAAATAGGGCCTTTTCTATATTTGGCCGTATTCCGTCATCTAATGCCGAAATTCTCGTCAAAGCAAGTGCCTATTGACTGCCTCCACATGACGGCAGGTGGAAACTGATCCGAAAATTTGATCAGGCTAAAGTCAAGGGCTATGTGATTTGGACAGTTGGACGGCAATGGGACGAAAGAAAGGCCAAAAATCAGGCTTGAATCTTTTTGATCAAATACTAATCAACCCTATTTTCAGGAAATGGATTTCGACGATGGTACAATATTTGGACGTCATTGGTTCGGTCAATCAAATGGAGAAAGACTGTGCAAGTGGACCGTGGCCAAAGAAAGCGAATAAAGGCTGTCGTTGTCCAATACGATCGGCAATGGCGATTCTTCTGATATCAATCTAACGTCGATCAAAGATCAATGGACGAATCGAATATCATTTCACCAACAAAAGAGAGAATGCCATCGAATTCTATGATCAGGTATGGGGATTGCCATTGATCATATCGATTTTAATGCTCAATTATTGTAATTCGTGTACCTGACTCGTATGAAATTATGCTGATAATCGGCACTAATAGGAAATAATCTCTCGGATTAATTATCTCAATATCGGCCTGATCAAAATCGATGATACAAATACCAAATGATAGAGCTGAAGAATCCCTATCGATCGATACTACTATGGTCACTCAACACTTGACCATTGGCAACTTATCCAACGAAATCCCACCTGTGATCACATTACACTAATCATCAATTATCTCGATAACGGTCCGATCAAAATCGATGAAACCTATATTACAAGATTCTCCTTGAACAGTTCTATCGACTGGCCATACTCCGGTCACTGAACAACAAACCGTTGTCCAGCTATTGACCGCACAATCCGTGCCATCATGGAAATATCTTCGTGATCGATTATCTCAACAACGGCCTGATCAAAATCGATAATACCAACACCAATCGATTCAGCATTAAATTCCCTATCATATGGCACCGCTCCGGCCATCTAACAACTGACCATTGGCTAATAATACGCGTTACTGTATCATACATTATGCCCCCCCCCCCAAATGATAATCGTATCAATGATCAAGAGGTGACCAGGAGTATAATACAGTTAGTTATATCAGCATATGACTCTTTGTATGCACGAATCTTTCAACGCCCTCAAGGCGTCTTCAGAAAACTTGGGCCTTCCCGTGTAATCAGCATGCGCAATCCATTCCAAATTCGGGCAACGTTGGGCCAGTACATAAACGCATTTATCAGTAACCGATGTGGCTCGGATTCGAATCTCTTTCAACGGGCATGCACGTGCTAAAGCGCATAAACCTTTATCAGTCACCCATTGACATCCGTTGAAATTGGCCACTTTCAAACCGTGGCAATTATTGGCCAATATTTTCAAGAATCGATCATCAACGCATGGCATAAATGAGAATTCCACTTCTTCCAAATTCACGCATAATTTGGCTATAGCGAATAATACTTTATAGGGTAATTGGAGGCGATAGAATTTGATGGATTTCAATGCGCATGCTCGTTCTCGATCCGTGAATAATTCGTGCAATTTATGTCCGGATATATGAACTACGTTCAAACTGATGGTAGTTAAGCGGCTACAGTAATCCAGGATCATATTCAACGTTTTATCTCGCAATTTGTAAACCATCAATTGGAGACTGGTTATGCGAGCACCGAATATTGGTAAGAATACGTCCAAGAATTGACTGGCGCTTTCCACGGCTGTATCCGACATTTCTCTCGATGTCAACACAATACGAATATCTTTCAAATTCGATAAGGCCTGCAAGCGACTGATCAAATCTTGCACATTCTCCATTCCGCTGCATGATAAACGTAAACCAGTGATATTCTCGGGTAATTTGGGTAAGACTGAAAAATAATTGCCATACAAATCCAATTCTCGCAATCCGCCGCTTTGCAAACTGCATTCCAAATGTAGGAAATTATTATTCGAACCGGCCGCAGAGAAATAACGACGCAACGAGAGTTGACCCAAATTCGGGCAATGTTCAGTTAAATACGTGATGGCGGCTGACGGATCGTGCAAATGATCCATGAAATCTAATTCTAGGCTCAAAAGATACGAGCCTAAGTGTGCGCCGATTGCGTATACCGATAAATCGTCCAACGATGCGCAACTATTCAAATAGATTCTTTGTATGGATGGATTATGAGTGACCAAATGCACAATGCCACTGCTGCAAATACGCGGGCAATCGCTCAGATCGATCACGCGAAGATCGTTGCTGACCACGCCTGCTATGCCGAACGATGTCAAATGCTGGAAAAAAACAGAGGGCATGGGTAAAAACAGTCATAAATAGACCGGTTCACGGTTGATGAGCGGGAAAAATAGACTATATCAAAACAAAAGCGCCTTGACAGCCTGGCTGCCCTGGGCCCTGTTTCACCAACGCGTTTCTGGTACCAGAAACGCATTTTCGGGTCGATTTCGACCCGAAGGTCAACGCGATAGAATAGGCGTTTTTCTCCTGCACCTGTGCTCCGTACCCGAAACTGAGCGTGGTGAAACGGGGCCCTGGCTGCCTGTGCGGGGCAGTGAATGACCATAGGTCAGCATACGAACCGAAGGGGGGACGCTGTCAAAGATGTCGTATTGACATAGTCCATTTGTCCCGCTTTCTCTACCGTGAACCGGTCTATACTATTGACAGCATTTTATGATTGCACATGGCCATGCATTCTGTATAAAGTTATTTTTGCTTTCCAAAAATGCCACTGGCGATGCAATGCCACTCTTTCTAGCCTGCAGCTAAAGCTCACAGTTAGCTTCGCAGAACTTTTTTTGGGAGGGGGAGGCTGATGATTGATAGTTCTGAAAATCTATTTGACTTTTTGCGCCTATTCAAAACACATGTTTTATGCCTAATCAATCAATGGACAATCGCGCATTGTTTCATAAACGACCTTTCCCCCGACCGAAGCTTAGGCCGCCCCATCGTACCTTCAATCCTTTCAGTTCCAGTTTAGCCAATCTATTCTGACCTTCAGTCAAGGCTCGAATACCTCGATCGGTGACTTTGGTACAGTACACAACGGTCACGTGACTCAACCGTTTATTGACCGTTCCGATTTGGATCAATAATTCATCGTCTACTTGTTCGGATAGATAGAAATTGATTGTACTCAATGCACCCACGAATGCCGGCCTATCCAGCAAATTCTGTACGCATAATTTGTCCAATAAATCATGCGAGCATATCCATTCCAAAATCGTATCTTTACATTCACTAGGCAATGCTTCTTCCACATAATTCCCAATGATTTCCAAATTTCTGCTCACATATGATAAGCAGATTTGAAAGAGGGTTTTCATTTGGGGATGGGATGGAGGAAGTACGAAATTCTAGTTTTCACAAGGATTTCGAGAAGCAGCTTATAGTTTGAAGTTTTCCTTTAAACTCACAACCGTCTGGCCAATGCTTAGGAGCCAAGGGGGTATAGCAATATTTGTTTTTTTCGAGTAGCTTAGGAGGAGCCAGGCGAGCTAACATTGAATAGACTGAGTCAGTTGGCTTCGGTTGCGGGAAGGTATCACGAGTAATTTTTGGGGGTCGCCTGACTAAGGTATAAGCCAAACTTTTAAACCAAATATCATAAGGCTTAGGCGAAAATTGTATACTAGCCATTTCGTCAAACCCATGATTGGGAAATATAACACCAACCAGACAACTTCTGAATGTCGAGAAAACATTATTGTTGTCCAAAGGATGTGTCTGGGGAGTGTTTCATGAATAAACATTTTCACTGAATGGTACCAACGAAAATTTTTGTAATGGGTGTGTCCGGTTGGTTTTAAGTTTGAGTGATGTAAATAAAAGTGGCAAGAAAACAGTTTGACCATGCGATTCGTCCTAGATGAGATTGGATCACGAAAACTGATTTATTTATTTACTCTGAAGTTACGGTGTGCCATGCATCGGCAATGATTTTTCCTGATCACAGAGTGATTGAAACGAAATAGTATAAGTGTCTTTTACTATACAATCAAACATGCTCTATCACTTACTGCTGCTCAAATTGACCAGAAATGATATTATCGGAAATCGATTAATCTGATCAAGTCCATCAATGTTGATCGGATGTCTAAATAAAGATGATTTTTGGAATCAGCATGCCATGTTATCGTAGAATATATTGCATTGGATCACCAAATCGCATCAAAATCGATTTTGAAATTATACATGATCTTTTGATCAATGATTATTTTGCATAATGCAAAGGAAGATATGGCATTTGTATACAGTTCTCGTATAACTGATCATGCTCTATCGATTGATGAAGTCAAAAGCGATCGACCGTGCTTGTATCAGAAATCGATAATTTGGAGCAACTTTTGAAATATGCCTGCTATTGAAAAATTAATGGCAGAATGATGATCAGCGTGTCAAGCAATCCTAGAAAACGTCCCTTCAGCACATTTATTTTGAAAGTGAACGATCTTGAAATTTTGAATTTTGCCTATACTTTTTGCACAGGAGCATTTTTGCCAGTACACACCTGCGATTTCTGCAGTCGATTATGGGCCAAACAGATTGGATTGTTTATACATATTTGGATTATAAGAATGCACAAAATCAAGTATAGGATCCGGATGCAGTCACGGTTTCACAATCAGATGCATATTTCAGCACTGTGTCTTTTCCAATGCACTCACTCATCCAGTTCAATAATCATGCAGAAAAGTCACTTCAACCAGTGACCGTGTGTGCAAGATTGCCAATGATCATGAAGAGTGAAGACACAATTTTCTTATTTTGAAATGCATCCATGCAAACTATGGAGTCATGAAAACATGTGGCCTCCAGGAGGATTCGCAGTTGCTGAGCTGTGATCATGGTCCATAATGTGGAAGACATGACTTTCCAGTGCATGATCCATAGATCAAAGGGCAAACTATACAAAAGTTTATTCCCTCCCCCTCCAATTATGCAATCAATGAAGATTAACGTTACAAGTAGAGCAAAACACAAGACAGGTCTATTTTGAAGATGTCCATGTGTCAAACATAATATTCAAATACAAATTTTTCGCATAAGGGCGAAGGGAATTGGATTGTGAAAACTGGTCTTGCGTAAGACATGAACAGGTCCGAAAAAGGATATATAAACGGCCAGTATGGGATGAGAGAGGTGTGAGTTGCATCGATCAACATAATTTGAAGAGTAAATGCAGCCTTGAAAATAACCTTCGAAATTTGAATGCGTGCCTCCTTTTCAGGATGACCGCTAAAGTAGCCGCTTGCGTGGCTTCAGCTTTGAGTGTATCCACCCTATTAGGATGTTTGATCTTTTTACCAATCCTACGGAATAAAGTGATTAGAATTCAAGATATGGTGCAAATCGACATGGATGAATTCAATGTGAGTGAAAATTGCTAACAGCACAGGACGAATGACCGAATATTTGTTTCAGTTATTAGCCGACGATGCCTGGAAAGTGATGACCAAATACAAACTAACTCCAGAAGAGCCACTGACTATTGAGAATAGGTCGAAAAGGGCTGCCAATTGCCCTGCAGGTCCACCTGGCCCCCCTGGACCGCCAGGACAAAATGGGTACGTACGTACAAGGCAGAACCTTCAAGCTCAAAATCATGAAGGTCAATTTCAGAGTAGCAGGCGAATCTGGCCAAATAGGTCTTCCTGGTTTGCCAGGCATCTATCATTGGGTCCGATTGCCTGATGGTCATGCGGCTCATGTTCATTTATCCCCAGACGGTAGATGTCGCTGGTGTCCAGCAGGGTATCAGGGTCCACCTGGACCACCTGGACCGCCTGGCTTAGCAGGATCCAAAGGTCAACAAGGAAATCCAGGCACGCCTGGTCGATCTGGACCGATGGGAGGAATTGGAGCAAGGGGTAAATTAAATTGCCCATGGTCAATGATAAGCTAAAATTGCAACAGCTTCACTCCAGGACCACCAGGCAAAAATGGCAACAATGGAAAAGCAGGCGCAAAAGGCGACCCTGGCAGAAATGCGCCAGGAGGTCAAAAAGGCAATGCTGGATTCAAGGGCACCAGAGGACCAACTGGATCGCCTGGAATACCCGCAAGCAGGGGAACCCCTGGACATGCTGGACGTCCAGGACCAGTTGGACCCCCTGGGAATAGAGGCCATGCAGGTAAGCATAACTTACGACTTATAAATTCTGTACTTGAGACGATGCTTTTAAGGTCTTCCTGGATCCAAAGGGCGCCCAGGTCCACCAGGCGGCAGAGGAGTTCCTGGTAAAGATGCACAATATTGTAAATGCCCAAGGCGTTCAGCAAAGGCTAAAGTAACAAAAGCCAAAGCCAAAGCCAAAGCCAAAGCCAAGGCCAAAGCTAAAGCTAAGGCTAAGGCTAAGGCTTAATTCAGAAAAGTCAAATACACCGATAGATATTGAATGTATTTATATAGTATTTTTCCATAGTGATGACTGCTCGAGCATACTCGACCTTGCAATGATTATGAATGTGTAATAGTTTCTGGTTTATGAATTTCACTCGAGTGTAGTTTCTGAAATTGATTACTTTGACTTGGTTTTTTCATGACGAGATTCGTGGCGTACTCTAGTGGTACTGATAAACATGCTAGCAAAAAACAAGGTGTCTAAAATCACTTTGCTTTCACAAAGATCAACCTTTTTCGGGTAGTGACGCATGAACACCTGTCTCGAATTTTATCGCTATATCATCCAGATTACCTGTGTCAGTTTGTTATTTGCATTTTTTTCTGTTATGCAAAAAATCGCTTTCATCACTTCTTTTTTCATCAGTTACGCTGGAAAAGGGAAGTGCATTTGATCTTGGACTTGTTTTTATTGCTGATAGCATGTGAAATGCATCAGAGTGATTTTAGACCACTTTTGCTTAGTTAGGCGCTTTGATTTGTTTGGCTTGATTTGATTGAGCTATAGGAAGCTAGTCGTATTGGCACTGCTACCGGATGGTCATGCATGTAGATTTTATCTTTTCATTCGCTTGGTGGTGCTGGCTCATTCATTCATTCTCCGCATATTGCCACGCGTGATCTGGCGCAACAACTGACTGACTCATGTCTAGCATTGTCTAAAATCATACGCCAACCGTCTGGTCATTCTCACGACCGACCGACCGAACCAGCAGTCGTCACGTCATCACAAGTAAACACATCATTCAGCATTCGATCCGTGACGTCAGTGCAATGAATATGCACAAATATCAGGAAGGCATGGCGTCTCGTGTCATTTCTATCCATGAGCCTAAGAATTCTCGCAGACAGACATACGTAGAGCATAGGAAGGTCATGCATCATGCGATTCGTTTACTGGGCCATGGCTTATTTGATTATACACCAGCTGTTGCAGCCGGTTTCCAATGCGCCCAGGCGAGCGAATAGGTAATTGCCAATCTTCAGCACAAACCGTACCTGCCTACCTTCGAGTGTCTCTGTATACTGGTAGAAAGCAGAAGCTTCACCGCGCCTTGGCTCTTGGATATTGGAATCTGTGTATAAGAAACGTAACGTCAACTTTTTTTCTCCATTTACCCCCAGCAGTGTTGGAAAGTGGAAGGAAAGGCAAGCTGCCATTGCGCCAACAAGCGACGTTAGGCCAGACGCTTTCTCTCCTACTACTATTGGCATATTCATATTCATACATAGAATTGTCATTCTTCCAATTGGATATATCAGTCATTGACATTCGCCAATCAACATCCTTCTCCTCTGCACAGAGGATCGCCGTTGACGGTTCCAATTTCCACTCCTCCCTCTGTACAGTACTACGATTTATTCATCTAATCTATGGGAAAAGGGGGTTTAGGGTTAGTTGAGTCGATTATATCTCGAATTATTCTTTGACATTTGATCAGGATCGATTGATCATGATACATTTTACGTTGGAGGAGAAATTGGTGATCGCTGGTGCCTGCGCCACTGCTGTGGTCATATTCGCTGTGATTATGGCTTGCAAAATATCCCCCTATTGTTGCCTGTATCATTCTTGCCCATTGAGAGCGAGCTATAATGATGATGATGATGAAGAGAATGGAAAAGGTAAACGCTCATTTTCAGCTTGCAACAATAGCTTCCATTCTGAGCTTGCAAAAATTCAGCTTGCTGAGTTCTTACGTTAGCAGCTTTTGCTGCAAAATTCTGCCAGCAGAATCATTATGCATTGCTTTCATGTAGCTTTTTGTCCACAGAAAATGTTGGCAAATTGCTTTTACGATCTGCACTTGCTAGAGCTCTGCATCTGCTGCAATTATTTCGCATGTACATACTTGTAACCCTTCTACAAGAATCTTGTCAAAATCAAGGGGCAATTAGCCTTTGAAATTGCTTCGCAAGGCGGTTGCAGCACTGCATGCGCTGAACTTTTGCATGCAACATTCCTGCTGATTGCTTTTGTAAAATCTGAATCTGACCATCCGTCCGTGGCCATCATCGCTGCTGTTCATTGCTGCAGCAATGTCAGCTGCCAAATATATTCTCAAAAAAACGAATAGATTCTACAAATTCCACAAAGCTGTATATTTTATAGGGAAACCCAAAAACAAGTTAAATGGCAATTATCAATACAATTTGGTCAATTATGCAAATGGTCCACCTGCCCCGTCCGTCATGTTGACATCGTTGGAAAAATCGAATTCAGTGGCCGCAGGTGGAGCTGTCCTAACCTTTACTGGTCCAAGTGGAGAAGCATTACCAGCCTATACAGTAACCCCGAACGCGGGTAATGTGCCTTGCAAAGTGGAACGTTTGCGTCCGCATAAAACGTCCACCAGTTCAGCATCCGGATCAAGCACCATATCCAGCGATGTGAGTTTGTTTTTCACGCAGCAAGGCAATGTGGCGAATAATATTCGCTGAATAATGATTCCGTTTTGGACTTTCGCCCAAATAAGCATGTTTTCGCAATAGAATAGAATAGGATAATATAAATGTGGGGCAGGCAGAAATGATATTCTGAATGGCAAAACGCCTTTGCCAAACATGATTCCAAAATTGGAAGATGATGATGCACATATCGTTGAATAATGAATTGTAATTTCTCTCTTCAGAGTGGCCTGCAAATAGCAGCCGGCAGCGGTTTAGGCAGTACGCATACATCGGACGGTGGTGAAATTCTGATCACTCATCCACCCACATTGGATTTATCATTACGTTACAGCGAAGCAGACGAGCGATTGATCATATTCGTGCATAGAGCGCTTAGAATTCCAGCCAATATCTATGGCAATGCCAATGATAGTTATTTACAAATACTGGTCGTGAAAGATATGAAACGACGCTGGCGTCGACGTTCCGATATCCCATTGGACGAATTGTTCCAAATCTTATCCGCCGCCTCTACATGTACGGATGCGACCATTCGACCGCAAGCTCACTCAGCGGCCGCCTCGCAAAACGGGTACGAGTTGGCCGAATTCAGAACGCAATTGATCAGGCGAAATGTGGATCCAGTTTTCGATGAGCAATTCATGGTGGATGTGAAGAAGAGGGATAAGAAATATACGTGTATCAAATTCATACTGCGATGTATCGATCGATTTTCCCATCATTCCATCGTGGGTACATGCCATGTCGGATTAACTGATTTGGGCATCACGCAACAAGTCGGCAATACGCTGGACTATAGTATCGCAATGCAAGCATATGCACCGGTAAGATTTCATACTGTAGCTCGGCTGTGCCTAGTCAGATGTCTCAGGGCGACTGTTGTTCATGTCACATAATCGATCAATTTTATGCGACTAAATAACCATCATTTCTAAGCAGCATCAAGCAATGATCTCACCATGGCTGAGCAAAATATAGGCAAAAAGACTTGTAAATGTTCTTATGGCATGCATCATCAAATAAATAAAATCGATATTTTCACAAACATTTGGTTGTAAGCATAGAAAGTTTCAATTGAAGCATGGCTGACAATTTTTTTATCATGCCTGTGATTTCTTTCATCACATCTATCCATTTTACCATATGCCATTTTTCACAATCACTTTCAAAGCTTCCCACGCATGACTAGAGTCCAGTTCATTCAACGCATATCAGATGAATAAACAGCATGAAAGGATCCCATTTATTTACCATCCACCCCGTGGTATTTGATTATCTGTCATCTCGTTTGTCTGCATGGAATACGTAATAAAGCTTTACTCTGCTGGCACAAGCAGAAAAGCTGGCCTAGTGAAATAGCTTGGCATGGGGGACTGTTTCCTATTGGTGATTATAGCTTCTTGAATCAGGGAGCGTGTCCATATTTTTACAGTGACATGTAGTAGTGTGAGTGATAATGACCGTCTCCATAGTTCATCATTATGATATGAATAACCAAGATTGATGAGATAATGTCCATGTGATCAAGTAATGATATCGACTAGGGACTGTCACACATGCATATACATACCTATATAAATTGATAAATTTCTTCACATGGATCATGTCTATACTATTTGCGTAAATTTGCCTTATGTTGTTGAAATCATGAGCCATAAATTTGCGGGTTAGAAAAGCATATGCATTTACACAGGCGTAACTGTCACAATATTCGCATGGCATTTTACTGATCCAGGAATATTACCAAGCATTTTGATCAGTATATGTTAGAAATAATGACGTTTTATTACAGGATTTGGGCGAAATGATGTTGAGTTTATGCTACTTGCCAACATCAGAACGACTTCACGTGAATGTGATGAAATTGACCAATTTGAAAACACCACTTGGATTGAGTACTGCAAGTAAGCTGAAATGGCCAGGGCATTTTCCAGAACCCTTGCATGCAGAGTTGGACATTGCCTAAGAATAAAATGCATCAAATCTTTATCAAACCACTGAATGACC
This sequence comes from Discolaimus major, assembly GCA_034695185.1. Lineage (NCBI taxonomy): Eukaryota > Metazoa > Nematoda > Enoplea > Dorylaimida > Qudsianematidae > Discolaimus > Discolaimus major. Next base: position 11,010 of record JAQIWJ010000908.1, read on the forward strand.
ATTTTGACCAAGAGTGACAATGACTTTTTCAGATCCATATATAAAAGCCATCATCGTCAGGCGTGGGAAGATCTTGGAAAAGCACAGTACATCGGTTCATTTCCATACGCTGAATCCAGTTTTCAACGAGGCATTAGTATTCGATGTTCCGTACCCTGAATTGGAGAAGATCACATTGATCGTGACCGTATTACATCAGGATAGCTCTGATGTAGCTGAATTGCCAACCTATCAGCATGAAGAGAGAAAAAGAAGTCATGAAAGTACGGGTAGTGGAGGAGGAGTGGCTGGTTCATTGGGTAGGCGATCATCATCGGCCAATGGCAGTTACAGGCGAAGGTCATCCATGGGCAATCTCTTCGTCGATGAATCCAATTCTGAAGGTGAGTTTTGAAGAGAATCGCAGCGATGCCATGCATGCACATGCTGAATCTAATGGATTCTCTAATTTCAGACTCCAGAGCCCCACCACCGTTGCAGAAATCGCGAAGTATCCATTCGATAAGAACAAAAGCATACTCGCCATTGGGTCGATTAGCATTCGGTTCATTAGCAGCTGTGAAAGGCACCACTCGGCATCATTGGCTAGAGATGACCAAGCATTTCAGAAAACCCATAGCGCAATGGCATAAATTACAACCATGAAGATCTTAAAGATTCATTAGGCGACGAATAATGCGATTTGGCGTGTGAATTTTTGGCCTGTTTGGCGTCTTTTTGGCTGAAATAGTGATTACAAAATGAGGATACATTCTTTGGATGGTTTGGATGATAAGTTTTCTACTGATTGGAACTGCCACGGGTTATTTTGGTGTGAATTTTCACATTTTTTCCTAGAGCTTTCTGTATTTATGTTGCCTCGATTTTGAGATCTGTACTTATTCTGTATATGCTTCATGTGCATGATACTTTTTCAATATTTCTGGGTAATACTTTATAGTAGATGATCCACTTATGCTTTTGTTTATTTACTGATGGTTATATAAGGCACATTCGTTCTGTCACAGTGACTACAGTATGCCTGATGCAATTTGTCAGCTGTGAGTGCAACATCATATTACTGCATCAATTTGTCAAGCGCTTCAAACTTTTCAATCTCTTTCAGAATCTGTCCTTGTTGTCGAGCGACAGACTCGTTATAACGCTTTTCATATTGGCTTGCACGACGTTTAATGACCTCTGTGATTTCCATGGTGTCAGAGCGAAGTTTCGCCTGGATCTCCTGCAACTCTTGAGTCCACATCTCGATTTGCCAGCTCATGCATGGAGTTCAGGCGAGGCAGGATAAACTTCTCAGAAATGTACAGGTATTCGGATGCAATCATTGAGATATAATATGCAAGCTACAAAATGGAAATTATGCTTACGTTATCATTTTATGAAATACCTTCAACACACTTGGTTCGACCTTCCAATTGGCTTATTTATAATTTCTATAAACGATCGTGTGAACCGTTTGTTTATCTTTCCATCGTACTGGAGATGGATGCGTGCATAATTCTCAACTTTCACAAGCGGATTCATAATCACTTCAGTGTAAGCATCATGATGGAGAAAGCCAATAAGAACGCTTTGCCAATGGTCCCACAAGATACTGATGCTTTCTTGCACTCGTTTGATCGTGTCCAACAATGGAGTAGCCTTTGGCAAAATTGCATTCGCCTTGTGTCTTATCAAGATGTTATGGAATAACCATTCGTTTATTGCCATCATATTCTCATAGGCGTTATTATGCAAATCGTAGCAATGGCGCAATTTTTCCAAAGCAGCACTCATCTTCTGATATTGATCAATGAAGAAAGTCGAATCGGTTTTACATGACTCGCACGATTCATCTCTGATCTCAATCTGTTGGCGCACAGAATCCAGTAAATTCTGACATTTTTCCTGTATAGTTTCTAGCCTACCTAACAGTCCCTCAAACATCAGTGTACTGTTTGTGGTATTTTCATTCGAATCCAGTGTCAGTCCGTGCGATGCATTTGGATCATAACTCTCAGCAACGCCTTTTATGTCCTGAATAATGCCTGAAGCTATTTTTGCCTCGTCCAATGCTGAATTTCGCATTGGCAACAAGTTCGATACATTCCAACTTTTCAAATTCAGCATTAAGCCAAAGAATGAGATATTGCAATTTGTCTCATCTGTGGCATTTAGCTTCATTTCGGTGCAATCGTACGTTGCGTTGATTATTTTCTGAATATTGTTGGGAGATTTTCAACACGATGCCTCGCATGATGTGCAACTCGACCATCTCATTTTGAATTTCCATATCCGACGCTGGATGATCATCTAAATTCAACCAGCCGGACAGGTGATTCCTGCTATTATCTTCACTGGCGGTCGTATTTGGGTTGAGAAATTCGTGCATGCTTTTTTCATACTGCTGGCGTCTATTACCCAGATCCTGTTTGGCTGTTTCCTGTTTTTCACGAAAAAATTCGTCTAAACCTTTTAGGGACAACTCGTTTTCATTTGTGGCATTAATGATGAAATCTAATTCCTGGATATCATCATTTTGTACCTTCTCTCTGACCAAATTGATGGCTGCTAATTCACCAAGATACTGTTGTAAATATGTGAATGTGGCCAGATTCCGTTTTGCTAACTTCGAGCAATTGATACTTGTATCACGAATCTCGATCAGGATATTCTCCACGATCTCGTACCCAGTCCCGTGATCAGTTCTATTTGACAGTACTGAAATGACAAAGTTTCTAACTGCCTTTAATCTTCTGGGCATGGCTTTCATGTCCTCATTAATCTGCCATGTGCTCTTGTGTGCTATCTCAAAGGCGTCTTGAATCAATTGAACGAAATGTACAATTGTTGTCCGCAAAGATTCTGGATGCTTTATGTATCCGAATTTCAACGGCTTTAAAGTTTTATTCGTTTCGAGTGAATAATCTTGCTGGTTGGAAGCCATCACAAGTTCAGCTAATGCCAAAACAGCATGCGGTATGCGAAACAGTGGAGTCCACCAATCGGATACGCTCTCTTGTAGCATGATCTGATCTTTTTGGGTCTGATTCAAGTCCTCAAATGCTGGCCAATAGCTGATTGGGATATCTGAAAGCGTACACTTATACCATGGCAGCTATGAAAAAAGGATCTTCAGCAATATAATAAGACCATTAGAACCCACTGTAATCAATGACATGTCTCTGTATATCTTTTTCCAGGTGCACATTGGCATCCTGTAATGTAAAAAATATTTGAGCTGAATTATAATTAAAACCTGACATCCGTGTCAGGTACCCATTACATCATGGCCAGTGCAGAAGCTCATCAGTAGTTGTTGCTGAAAGTTTTTGACCCTCTTGTTGGGTACAAGATTTATGTATACCTCAGAAGCATATGCCATAACTGCAACAAAGATTACAATCTTGACAAAAATGATGAAGACCATCATTGGGCAGTAAATGAATCCTGCTTTATGCCTTACATTCATGCACATCAGTTTTTTAGCGGTTGCTTTCATTGTAAGCTAATCAAGGTCTAAAAGCACATTTGATGCTAAATGTTGTAATATAGACGATTTAATAACAGATATTCAAAGCTAATTCCTGTCTGCTTTTTCTGACTTTTATGTAAGTTGCAATTTTCATTGGTGCAATGGTCATTCTTTGCCCACAAGGAAGGAAGTAAAAATATTCTATGGCACACATCTGATGTGAAGTGAAAGCTCTCAGGAAAATGCATATTGCATATTCAGCATGTTCTAATCAATTTGCATACGCACTGTTAAAACAGGCACTTTTCTAAAATTCCGTAAACCTGTACTGGTTGCACAACGGAAATGCTGACTCATCTATACCCTGTTTTTAATTACCTTAGGCGAACCCGCAGCCCGTTGGCACTCCAGTCTGCGGACCCGGAAAACGTGCGCACA
>JAQIWJ010000909.1:0-14889 GCA_034695185.1 Discolaimus major
AAGGACCTCGCCAGGATCTTTAACGGTGGGCTCGGGATTACCTTTAACTTTAAGTCCTTCGAATAACCCGGCCCAGGGCTATTTGCTATGCAAATAGATCAAATTCCAAACGGAAAATCTGGTTAAAAAATTCAAAAACTTACACTCCGGTCGTAGCCACGACGCAATGCTGAGCTCCTTGCGTGAAATAACACCTGTGATCGCCGTTGATATCGCAATCGTGCAAGGCTACGAATCGTCCGATATCGGCCATCGCTTGATCCATCGTGCACGGACAGGCTTGTTCGTTCTCGATGAACATGTAGAAATTCTCTCGACGCCCGTCGTATTCGAACCAATCGATACACATATCCGTGGCCCAATTAGCTCCCCAATGATATTGCCACATATCGTGGAAATACCAACCGAACGGTATGACATCCGACCAATACAATCCATCGCCGCGATCTTGCATCCAATTTTGAGATACTCGAATCTGAACCATACCGCCGGCGTATTTCCTCCACGCGTCGGCTTTCATATCCGTTTTGGTCAACGTTCGTGGATTGAAGGAATACGCGCCACGATTCGGCGTATTCCTGGCTATGGATCCGATTTCTTCGAAACTATGACCCAATACGTCTTCCCAATATCCCCACAGGGAAATATCCACTTGCGAATTGGGATTTACGCTGATATTCAAATGAGGCCAAGTCATGGTCAGATTATCCGCGTCGAAACTACGCCAATTATTGTGCAACATGACCGGATCGTTGATCAAATTCACTTGACGTCTCGATTGCGACGGCATCACTGAAATGGAAATATGATCATTGAGCATTTGAATTGAAATTTGCAAAAGTGCAATAGTGATCGCAGTGCGATCATGCCAAACAGACACGATTCAAAAAGTTTGCAAAACTGCACCCGTGACTGCAATATTGCGGAACGAAGCAGTGCAATCAACGAGAATTTGAATCGGTCAATTGTTGCAGCAGTCCAATCGTGTCAAACAGACGCGATCCAAAGCCTAGATCACTTACGAATATAGAATCGATTCCACCAAGGATAATTCTTTCCACCGTCAACGGATAATCGAATAATGACTAATCCCGTTTTGAAAATCATATTGACCGGAATCACGCACCGTGCCATAACCATATCCAAGCGTTCGCAATCCAATGTTGTTTCGTCGATTTGTAATTTCAATACGTCGGTTGTTCGAAAACACGGTCCGGTCACGTTCAAGGTGAAACCGCCCAACATGGTTGCTTGCGGTTTATCCATTTGTAGGATACCTGAAAAAGTAGGATCGCGATTTGAAGATTTCCGGAATTGCAATGCATTTGTTTGTTTGTTTGATCTACATCTGCTCCGAGCCCCTGATGAAGCACTCGAGGCGACACCAAATACGCAAAAAGTTTATACCGGCAGCGAGAATCGAACCCTGGTCTGATGAGCAGAGAGCAAGAGTACTAACCACTACACCGGAAGACCCGAACTGATTACGTAATCAAAAATTGATCACTAACCGATCGATTTCAATGGTGCCAGAAATCCAGATCATAAAGCTTACCGATGGAGTCATTATTGCAACCACCGTATTCGATCTCCTCGTCCACGCGAGCCAACCAACGCCCGGCCACTTGAGTACTACCGTATTGGATCAATTTATACGAATTACCATCGGCCGACCATGGGAGCGCATACCAACCGGTGCCGTTGCCGCCGTTGAATCCGACCAAGGCCGATTGTTTACCACCCCGACCGAACAGCGATCCGGCTTGAGTGGACGATGTCCAGTTGATATTGGCGTAATTCAACATGACATAAGTTCGAATTTCATCGGTGGCCACGATCATTTGATACGTATTTTGCTGAAAATTTGGCATCGATCAGTGGATGATAAAGCATCTTGGCCATGGCCAGCATGCAGATGGACCCCCAAATAAATCATAAAATGCTCACCCAACGTTTGACGATTTCATAAAGATTCAGTTCGGTGATTTTCGGAGCACCACCGTATCCCATCCGTTCCCAAGTAACGATCAGAGCGTAATCGGCGAAGAATCCACGCGCACCGACCATACCACGTCGGATATCCCTGAAAAATTCCGAATTTTACTACGATTCGCGATTTGAAGCCAAAATTATGCCATACTCCGTAATCCTATCCAATAATTCCGGATCCTCCACTCGACCGATTTGGGTTTTCAAAATTTGACCACGATAACTTCGGATTGGTATGTTCGGTTGACCAGGAAGACCCGGTTGAATGCCTGGCCCCAGCTGAGGTCCCATGAATGTTGTGGCTTGTCCGAAACCGCCCGCAGGTTGGTCGAACGGATTGATCAGATTGATCGGTCTGAAAATATGAAGGATCAGCAAGTGATCATGGGTCAATTTGGACCAAGGGTCAAAGTTGGGTCTTGACCAAAGTTGGGTCCTGGCCCGAGTTGGGTCCTGGGGACCCAACGTACCTTGTCACCACACGATACCAAACGTGACTGATCCTGGTTTCACCGATATGCACGAACGATTGTTCCATCATAAAGGCAGCGATCAGTGTTGAATCCGGCTCATCGGGCCAACGTGGATTCGGGAATGTGTACGGAGGTTGGATATAATACGGATACGAAAAGGCCACGAAACCTTCTGGGAATACCTGAATTCAAACCTTTTAGCATGATCCAAACAAAAATATTCAAACTTACGAATGTATAATTGAATCGAAAACCATAGAATGGCAAGAAGAAATCCAAATCGATTTGTAAATCTCGCCACGGTCTCCATGTGATATCGATATCGTAATATCGTTCACCGAACGGATACAAATGCCACCAGCCTGAGAAAAAAATGATGATCAGTATTTTGGGAAGAGATTCTGCAGGTGCAAAAATTGCGCAATTTGCGTAGTATGAAGTAGCTCAGATGATCAGAACGTGATCGGATTTGTATATGACTTGCTGACGATGCGTTTGAATTCAAAAATTGCGCAATTTTTAAAGCTAATATCGATGCTTCGATCTCAATTGATCAATGTGAAGTGATCAGAATGTGGTCAAATGATCAGAATTTTCAAATCACACGCAATGCATAGAGTATCTTTCAGAAATCCTAATTTTCACACGCTATTTTTATAAGCGTTTCCATCAAGGACACATTTTTGGTCTTTCTACTGTACATTTTCATAGCGTCCGTTTCGAGACCTTGGACGATGCGTATCGATTCTCACACGAAAAATCATGTCCAAACTTTGGGGTCATATGAATAAAGAAAACATATTTTTCAGGTATAAAACTAGTTTCGAGAAATGGCGAAGATACGCCATTGCGAAAAGGTTCGCAAAAGTTTGAAAATGTGAACGTAGTCGAGAGAAACGAGGTCATTCGTAGGATGACTCAAACATTTTCCTTCTAAACAGGAGAAAATTATTGGCGAGAATATTCTTGATATGGTCCCTCCAGAGTGGGGGTGATCATGAAAAATTTGCATGTGCTGCACAGCAAAGCTAGCTTGAGGACAATGGATGCAAAAATGTGAATCACAGGGTTACTGTAGCTTTTGCAAATGTAAATTCACCTTCTTCCGCGCGTCGATCGATTTGATTCCAATCGACGTTCCTCAAATTTTGACCAGTAATACGAAAAGCTTGTTCCCCAGTAAATCCTGTACCGACAGGTTGAGACTGGAATCCGGTCAAGAAATTGATGGGCGACGGATTGACGGATTGGCCTGGATTAGGGAATTGTTGTTGTTGGGGAAATTGATTGAATTGATTGCCGAATTGTTGTTGTTGATTTGGGAATTGATTGAAATTCGGTTGAAATTGACCACGAATACACGTCGGCAATGCAAGAAGCAGCCATGAGATCCGAAATATCATTCCCCGTAAGGAATACATGATTTTTAGACGCCTCCGAAAGACGTCTTATCTATTCGATGCAATAGTTCTGATCAGTATGATCACGATCGATCGATATTCGAATCCGGGCAATGCATGCGCATGCGGCTGCAAAAACAAACTTTTTTCAAATAATCATAACATAAACAAATCCGCTAGACGAATTTCAGTTCTATGCGAAATGAGGGATTTCATAAAAAGATACCGGTTTCAGCGAAAGGAACATTGCCAACACGATTTTGTATAGCTAGACGGATTGGAAAACACATTTTCCATAGGTATATTACCTCCTAGGTATGGGAATCGATGTTGTTTATGTGCAATTGCTGCCAGCCTTTTCTCTTCTATGTCCATATATGGTCGGAATATCGCCTGGCAACGACTGGCAGCTTTGTCAACGCTCCAAACCACATAGGACACCTTGACTCAACACACATCCGGACCGTGGTCAAGCTAAACTCTCCTCGGATAGGCTAGGTAGAGAATATCGATCCCATGCATAGTAGTCATAGAACTGATGAAGGGGAACTTTCGAAATTGTATGCAAAAGACGTCTTTTGGCTAGCCAAAAATGTCGACGACCTTCACGGAGAAGGACGAGAAAGAAATATTGAAATTCATACGAGTTATTATGGAAAAGAATGCCAATGGGGCATCTGAACAGTGGCATTGATCAAATTTAAAAATTGCTGAAATCCACGCACGGATTCAGCATCAATCATGATCCGCATATCCATATCCTCAAATTGCGCAATGCAATAAAGGCGGGAAATTCGCATAAATCCCATCCCAAACCCAGATTGAAGCCATTTTATCACGTATGGAGTGGAGACCGAATGTACCCACGAATCACGCCTGGACTGAGAAAAGAGCAGAATTCGGGGGAAAAAAGCTGACTAAAATCCCAAACCAACCACAGTTGACTGAATTCGTGGCTTTTGTACAAGCTACATCAGGAAGATGTAAGCCGAGACCGTACAGTCCAGCAAAAACAGTAATAACCAACCCGCTAGTACTGTAGAAAATATTGGCTGCCTTTTTCCAATGTTATGTATAGTAGGGGGTTGGTCGAGGCTCTGGCCAACAAGGGTGAAGGGAATGCGACAACCGGCTTCCTCGATGCGAAATCGCGGCTCGGAGCTCGGGTGGTTGGTGCCAGTGAAGAGAGGAGAGGACATTGCATAGGTATTCGAAGGGTTTATAGCCTTGTGTACATACGTACGTTGACCGAATACACATAAATAGAACTGTCCAGAGGCGGAGAGAGAGTGAACCATTCGCAATTTTCCATTCGCGTAACGCAAACGATGTCGGGTATGAAAAAAAGTTGCTCAGACCATTGGGAAAACTCAGCATGCATTGCCAGCCATGCATCCAAGGTGCCGTAACACTGTTGTTGTACATGTGCATCAGGGCCTGCCCTGCCCCTGTCGGATGAGAAACTGCAATGCGGCCTCATTTTCCTAGACGCAACTTTTCGTATACAGTACCTATAGGTGGAATTTTGGGAAATACACAACGCCCAGAGAGTAAACCGTCCAAAACCCAAACCCACGCTGAGGTTGGAATTGCATAGAATATACACCTTTCAAGGACAAACTGTACGGTGCAACGAAAATGCGAATTCTCTGCTATCGGATGTAAAAAGAACCCCCGAAACGACCTCGAAAATCCTCGCTCCCTCCCTCCCCCTGTCTCTCTCCTTTTGGACAAAACCGACAATTCAAATGGTGGGATTGTTGTCGTCAAGGTTCCTGCCGTCGAAATAAACAACCGTACGCAACCTGTTGTTGTTTTCGTTCTTTATTTTCACCAAACCGAGCATGGATGGGGCGTAGGAGAATCGATTTTAGCTAAATCCATCCCACGACCGAAAAAGGGACACGAATTTTTCTCCCGTTCGTATTGATTGCTCATTTGCATTTTATGAGAGGAGAATGAGAAAATTTGCATGGCATAAAACCGAGATGAAATTGCGCAATATTTATTCGAAAAGAAACGCGGCAATGAGATATAGTAATTATGCAAATATTTCCCAATTAGCATCCTGGTTTTTTCGCATTAATTTCATGTTAAAAATCGAGCATAATTTCGTGTATTCTTGTATTTTTCAGGGTGATGTATTTTTCGTATGGAGGCTGAGTTATATCTCCGCCCCTTCTCGTTGATTGGCCAAGGCAAAGGCGGAGCCTAACCGCCACCCTGGCTGCCTCGTTTCTGATTGGTTAGAGGCAATAGCCGTGGCCGACGAGAATCACAATACACTGTACCACCCTGCACGCCTGGAAGTTGCGGTGGAAAGTTCAGTCAGCGGTGAGCTCATTGTCGAGTTGTGATCCAGTCGTGAGCAGTCGGTTGCAGTCGTGTGTCGGTGCGAATTCGAATATCGGTTGGTATTTTTGAACGTGGCGAAACGAAACGAGGATGACGGAAATGGCGTTGAAAGTGGAACCAGCCAAGACGGTCTTCACGGGCGTTCTCACTCAACCGATGAAATTCATTCACGATTTGACCAATACCGGAAACACGAAGTTTGCGGTCAAGGTAAGTCTCTTTTTCATTTTTTTATTGCATCCTTCAAGCTTGCTTGAAGAGATTTTTGCGAGCAAACTTCTCTTGCTTTTGTGGATTTTTTTTAATCCACGCTTTTTGATGCTAAAATTCTAAGTTTTTGAAGCATTTCACATTTGAAAATTTGAAATGCTAAAATTTTGCAAAATTGAGAAGCTCTTCAGCATTGAATATGCACATGCTAATGCGAACCTTAATTCAGGTAAAAGTCAACAATACGCAAATCCAAGTGGCCAAACCGTTCACGGTGATCGATGCGGGACAAACGATCAAGATGCACGTGAAATGTCACTTCCCGGAAGGACCGAATGCTTCGGCCACGTACGCGATCGGGATCTTGTTCGCCGAAGCGCCAGCCGACATGGCCGCGGACGTTGAAAGCATGAAGGCGAAATGGAGCGGTGGTTTGGAATCGTCGGCCAACGTCATGCGGTTACCGGTCGAATTCGTGTCCAGTCAACAACCGGCGGCAGCGGCACCGGAAGGAGAAGCTCCGAATCCAGACGGCGGTGGATGTGGCGGCGAAGTTGCGACGTGATCGATGCGAATGAAACGCGACGTGGTCGATGATCCGATGATGTGATGTGATGTGATGATTCCCAAACGACCCATGCTTTCTTCATGTGCTCTTTTCGATGTACGACGATTCCCAATGTCTAATGCGAATGTCTTTGATGGGGAAAAAAATATGCGCGGATTTTATTTCCAGTGATTGATGAAAATGGCTATTTTTAGCCTAATTTCTCTTTGACCATAATATTGATTTATCGTGTATCGATACGATCGATCGATCGTATCTGATCGGTATCCATAAATTGGACACCCAAATCGTGCGCATTCGAATTCAGTGCCTTTTGATTCACTGAATCCTGGTCATACAAATATCGACACGATAATATGACGCCCAAATCAATCATGTATCATTCGGAAATCACTATCGGAAAAATCATCGATCACACGCCGCCCCGAAACGTCCATTTTCGAATCGATCAACGTCTTGTATTCGGATGAATCTTGCGGTGCTTTTGGCATCGATTTCTGAAAAAAAGAATCCGAATTTTAGCTTGGATTAGCATTGCATAATTTTGCAATGCTTAGCTTTGCAATTTGGCTGTTCAAATTATGCACAGAAATATTCAAATTTTGCTTACCGCTTTGGAAATTCGCATGCGTCGTCGGTCAAAATTATTGCATGGTACCAGCCGGAGACGTGGTTGATGATTACCAACGTTTTCGGATCAATAACGGCCGATTTCTCCTTTTGGTACATCACGTTTCGATATTTCTTCGAATACGGTAGACGATAGTTCGATTTTTCACCATATTTTCGCCAATTGAATGAAACCTTTCTTCTTTACTCGACCACCAATGTCGTCCTCCGAATCGATTTTATCCAATGTTCTTCAATTTATTTCTTTCCACTTGTACGTTTCTTACAAATTTTCTACTGGTTCGATTCTTGATCACGCAATATCCGAATACGAATTGAATGATTATCAACGAAATATTCCATCCACGATTCCATCCATAATCTTCATCCCATACGAATCATAATTTATTGATACGATGGCCGAGTTATCAGGGGACGAAATGCCTGCAATAGGGAAGCGAGAATCGACTGTGCACTGGCTGGAAGAAATTGGGGGGGGGGGCGTGTTGACTGCCTCCGAGCAGGTAGCCGACTGTCAGCAATGCGAGCTCTGAAGAATGCAGTGCTTTCCACTCTGAAATTTGACCAGATTTTCATAAAAATTTTTCATTTTTATGTGCCCGAATTTGATTATCTTTATCACAGTCATACTGTAATCGTTCAGGCATGCAAAGCCCCGCCTCCTTCAGAGCTAATAATTAGCAGATCGTATGACCTTTTTCCCTGGCAGAATTGAGAAATACACGAATCCGAGGCTGGGCATTTCGTATACTGTAAATTACAGCGTGTCCAAAAAGAAAGCATGCATTTAGATGTCCAATTCGAAATTGCGCAATTTCAATGAAAACCCTGTCATGATTATTTCAATGAATCTAATAGTCAACGGGGAGTCTGGAAAATGCCATTTCTTACACCCCATAAAGCACGATATCCGTGTCCATATTGAATTTGTTCCAGCGAATTTTCAACAAATGGACCGGATTATGTAACGAATTTTCCGCCTTTTAATTCATTGCAAAATTTAGGGTCTATTAATTTTGTAGAAGCCTATATTATGTATAAATATTGCAATGTATTCAATGCAATGCAATTTATTCACGAATAAAAAGGGGCCAGTGAACCGTAAATTCAAAGAAAATGATTCGAAAGTGAGAACACCTTTGGCTGGGGGATGTGAAATTTTTCTAATTTTCGAAACGTGCTCGATGACTAATGGAGCACGGTGACAAATGTCAAAGACCCTTTGGCCCGGCAGATGCGTCTCGATTTCAGTATATGGCACAATTCTCAACCATTTGTCTTTACGCATCTTTGAAATGAGATCCAGCCTTTTTACACGTAACCAGTTTTGATGTGGTAATTTGAGAAAAATTTCAAATCCAATTTTGATTGACAATTTTAAAGGTACGCAAGCTGAGCAGGCTTTTGGGCATTGGCTAGAGGCTGCCTTGACATGGCATACTGTAATGCCGAGTCTCAAAAATTGCTCCCTTTTCAGGGCACCTATTCGAGGAATATTCAAATTTTTCCCGCCATGCTCAAAATGAATGCATCGAGGATAGCTTTTCTCTTGGTAAGCCAAAATCTGGCAAAATCCGTAAACTGATGGCAAATATACCGCAACGCAAGTATGATCAGAAATTCCAGCATTTGAAATGGCTGGGCTGTAATATTGATGAAGCGGTTACAGTATGCCAAAATCCATTTTGCATTATGATTATGATGAGTTCAGATTTATCCCAGCTAATGACCTGCTGTTTTTACAGTTATTGGCTTATCACCGGTGTTTTGGTAAAGAATTACAAGAGCTGATCGATGCTCAAGGTGAGAAATCACCTTGATCCATTTTCACTAATCCGCCATGAACCAATGGATTTTTGCAGAATGCTCCAATGCCAAAGTAGATATGGTAGTTGTGATGGATAGTTCAGGCAGTGTTGAAAGCGTCTTCGATCAATATCGAGATGCTGCCATGGATTTAGTTCGTATGCTCCCGATCGGTGCTGATCGAACTTTGCTATCCATCGTTCAATACAATGATAAAGCGTATTCGAGATTGCAATTCGCTCTCGATCAAAATACGTCCATTGTGAATGAGACTTTACACGCCTTGGAATGGTTGGGTGGGAATACGATGTCAGCCGAAGCTGTGGATTTGGGTATAAACGCATATGCGATGGGCAGGAACGACGCGTCGAAAATGTTCCTTCTTATGACCGATGGAAATTCAGCCAATAGTTGGCCGAGAGTACAAGAAACGGCCGTGAGTAAATTTCGCATCGATCAATGCGAATTTGAGGAATTCAAATTTGCCAACTCGATCTAGTTCCGAACTTGCAAGAAATAATTTCAAAATTCCGTTCCATATGCTTGCAAATCGTTTTTTTCAGAAACGCCTGCACATGACGGGTGCAAAAATTTACATCGTGGCTCTTGGCGATAGTATGTACGAGCCGGAATTGAAAGAATACGCAGGCCCGAATGGAACGATTATAAAACGGCAGGATTTCAATCGATTCAAAGGCGAAATTCTGGATTTAACCGGATTCATATGCCATTCAGTAGCTAGGTATCAAGTATCCGAAGCTGCTACTGAAGCTGTTACAGTACTCCCGTACGGATCTCCGCCAGCAGTGTCTCCGGAAATCACCGTACCAACGGTTGCTGCTTACAGTACACCTCCAGAAAATCAACCGATAACTACAGTACCACCTACAGTACCGCCAGAAACCCAACCGGTGACTACAGTACCATCTACAGTACCGTCTACAGGGCAGTCAGAAACTCAACCCATAACCACAGTTCCGCCTACATCGGTACCAGAAACTCAGCCAATCACAACACCAGTGCCAAATCCGTATGAACCTCAGCCAATCACGTCACCGAATCCGCCATCGACTGTACCAGCTACAGCAGTGCCTACAGCTGCCTCTTTTGCGGCTAATAAGAGTGAGCAAATTTTCCAATTTGAAAAAACTCATGCAATTTTTGTATTTAAAAAATGCATCTTTCAAGGCAATAAATCGTGAATTTTCAGCCTGCCCGACCGACGTTCTATTCATTCTGGACTCGTCTGGAAGTGTACGAAATGATTTCGATACTCAGATCAAATTCATCTCAGAAGTGATCGACGCGTTGAGCATCGATTTGAACGGTCATTTAGTGGCCGTCGTTGAATACGCTGGCGAAATGCGTCAACGCCTTCAATTTAGCTTTACTGCTTATTTGAATAAACAAGACCTCATGGCTGCCATTCGAGGTCCGTAAATCCACCCGGGGTCATAGCGATTACAGTACGCCCCCTTTTCCAGCGTTGCCGTTTTTCTCCGGCACAACAGCAACCGGCGAAGCGTTGAAATTAGGCAAAACAGCATTGGCGGATCGGAGACCATCGACGCCCGCATTGATTTTCGTATTGACCGACGGATTTAGTCACGACGACGTCACTCAGCCGGCGAAAGATTTGAGATCCGAATCGAATACGCAATTATACGCTATCGGAGTCACGTCTACGTTGAATACGTACTGATTATCACTGCACAATCTACGGTATGAGACGATTTGCAGATTTCAGGCGTGAATTGATCAATATTGCTGGCGAGATTGATCACGCGTATTTCGACGGGAATGCGACTAAAGTGATCACGGATATTTTACCTAAATACGTCGCATGCGATATTGGCCCTAATCCAACCGGGTCATCACCGGCCGCGAGTCCACCCGTCGAGCCCAGTACATCGGCATCGGGATCGATCGGTCCAGAAGCGTCTACGGTTGCGTTGGTGACCGCAGAACCAACTACCGAATTCATATCTAGCGGTACGATTTCGAATATTGCGCAATTTCGCATATTTTGATGCCGGATGCAGCAAAATGATCAAATCGTTTAGGTTGCCTAGTGGATTTGATTTTCATCCTGGATTCATCCGGCAGCGTTTCGCAAACGTTCCAACGTCAATTGGAATTCGCAGCGAGTATCGTCGATCGGCTAGTGGTCGGTCCACAGAATGCGCATATAGCCGCCGTCAAATACGCCGGCCCGGATAAAAGTCGAGTGATTTTCACGTTCAATACGCATTCGAATAGCGAAGACGTGAAGAAATCATTACTCTCGACTTCCTTCATCTCCGGCACAACGGCCACGAACGAAGCCTTGGAATTAGCCTTGAAAGAATACGATGTGAAAAAAGGAGCTCGGCCGGGATTAGCTCGATTCATCGCGGTCGTATTTACGGACGGATTCTCGCACGATGATCCGAGCGTTGGTGCGAAAGCGTTACACGCCATCGGGGCTACGGTATACGCCATCGGGGTGAATAAAGCGCAATATCCTGTCAATAAAGCCGAATTAACCGAAATAGCAGGCGACGAATCGCGGGTATTCACCGATGAAACTATCGATTCATTGTACGGCGCATTGGATCAGCTGGAACAAGCGTGTAAAGAGGCCAGTGGTCAAAAATCTACATTCGCGCCGTCACCAGGAGGCACGGATGAGGGAAAAACACAAACTCTAACACCAACCGCCGCCGGTACGAGTTCGGTGTCGTCTGAAATCACGCAGGGATTTCATAAAGGATCACCAGCTCGTCGATATCCGCCTCATGTACCTGGACTTCTTCTTTAGTCGCGGATAATGTAGGCAAAAGAAACGATCATTTTTGCTCATGCCGGTGACCTTTCTATTCATACATGACTAGGTTTATCTGATTTCTGTACAATTTATATTATTATGCTGAAATGCGGAACATGCAAAAATTCAAAAATTTATCATGATTTTTTTCAATGCTGAAAGCAATGCATACTATAATCAGGTGGCCTAAATCAAGTCACTTCTTGATGTGCCAGATATTTTACATGCAAACGAATCCGCAGGTCGAGAGGGGTACTGTAACCGCTCCAACGCGGTCCGAATCGTGTCGATGCATTTTTATGACCTCGCAAAGATTTCAGTGAATGAACAGTATGCTTTTGATGGGATATTTATAACTGTATTTAAAAAATGTATACGCAATAATTCTGCGTCAGCTTCATAAGCATTCATTCCATAAATCTCCAAAAATCACACGCCTTTGGAACCATTACTATGTGAAAAATCGATAATCTTAACCACCAATTCCACGTCCGTCAATACAAGGCAATAAAATGCAACTGGAATACTCGTAAAATCGGATTAATCTCGGTCATTTTCATGCTATGACAGCATAATTTCAGCTTTGATGAAGCAATTTTCTTCATTTTAATGAAGACTCATTTTCTTCCCAAGTACGCTTTTCTGGATATATCACAAAACCAGGGCATGTCTTTTCGGAAGAAGACCGCTTTTTTCCTTGAATGTGTGTCAATCATAATCATGTTCTTCTTTCTTGCTTGATTAATTGCTGATTGCAATTGGGCTAGCATTCTCTACGGGCCCATTGTAAGCATGCAAAAATGGTACGATTGTACAAATTTCCTGGCAAAACCAGCCTAAAATGGCTCAGGCGTTCTGGAGATTATAGTAGGCAGATGATGAAAATTCTATTTGGGATGCTATTTGCGGAATCACCGCAGGGCAATGGTGTAATTGGATTTTCCCATCTGCCTGTCCAAGACCAAGTTTCTAGTTCGGAATCGATTGCTAAGAGAAGCTGAATAAAAACCCACATATCCACCCTTGCATTCGAGGCAATTACTTCGAATAATCAGTTTGTCCAAGTCTATTTCAAAGAGATTCCAACAAAACTAGGCTCGGATTTTCAAACACACAGGGCGTCTCCTCTGGTACTGTCCTGGGCTAAAGCAATTACAATTGCTTTGCTTTGATTTCTATGCTCAGCACTCACCGGTGGGGGGTGGTCTCTGTAGGCGGATTTCCTGGAAATTGCGACTTTTTTTGCTCGCAGTAGGAAAAAGGCTCCTGGGAGGCGTTTCATACTGGTTCACGAGTACGCAAACCACAGGATAGGCACTCGGAAATGCAATGGTTCGTTTTACAACGCCGCTAGCTTATTAATCATTCGTTATTACGAATCGATTCCTCTCTCTCTCTCTCTCTCTCTCTCGAAAAAACACGAGAACATTCGCCAACTTCGGAGATGGCGATTCTCTTTGAAGCTGCCCTTCCCTATCGGCCATGTTTCCCCTTGGACTTCGACCCGCAAAATTCTCCTTATCAATTGTCAATACGGTATTTATGATTCCAGTCGGTCATTTTTCATGATCCCACGAGAAATCCTATGTTTGCCTTTTCCAGTGGTGCAATTATGGATCGTGAAATTGGAGCCAACCGCTCATGCACGGCCCCTCATGCGACGTGATATGCTTAATAAGTCTCCTTTTCCTATAAATTATGGATTGCTTTCAATCAGTCAACTTATTGGCTCCGAGCGAGGACCGTGCCGAAAACGCCATTCTCGAAAGGTTTGCCTTTTACGGGCCTTTTTTATGCTACCATATAACCGCTCTCAAACGGGGCCTTTCGGGCTTGGCACGTGAGAAACGCTGAAAACAGCCTCCGCCTTTGCATAGTCGAGCGTGAATTTCCTTCGAGCATTTCTATATCTTCACTATCACCTGCTGATCAGTAATGAAAATGGCAAGTTTTTCACGCCCGGCTGCTAGTCGTATGGGTGTCTAATCTATTGGAAATTTCCTAATGAAAATGTGCCTGCCTTCATCTCATCATGATTAACTACAGTTGGATCTCCTGGTCATCTCATTTACGGAAATATGACCCATTTTTCAATGCTATTTGATACTAGTGAATCTGGAGTCATACTCTCCTAATTAGGCATGCCTTCATTATGAAATTTGATCCAGTTTTTTTGAAGTAAAAATTCAGGCATTCCATTTCCGTGCCAGATCAAGACTGGGCCTTTCCTGTTTTTCATATACATGTGTAATGGGCATGGATATCCTCAGTTTATCCATCGAATGCTCGTCATTCCGCATCCTGTTATCAATTTGTTAGCTAGCCATGAAAATTTTAGCGTCAAAATGGCCATGGAAATTTCTAGTTAGTATGAGATCCAATACACGCGTGTACTTTATCTTTAGGAACGCAGTAATTTTACGTTGTCATTTGTAATTACGTAAAAAGGAAGTTGATCATAATTCAACCTGGGATGCTCATTACGGCTCGACCGACAGATTTGCCGAGGCACCGGTTTCTTTTTGGTTCGTTACCAATTCACGCCAATCGTTTTCTCGGAAAATGCATTTGAAAAGGACATTGCATCACGAAACCTAGTCTAAAAAGTGTTGGAGCAAGAAAAAAAACCGAGAGAGGCTCTCCGGGGGTATA
>JAQIWJ010000910.1:0-14886 GCA_034695185.1 Discolaimus major
CGTCGTCGATACAAATTGATCAGAGATATTTTATATGAACGATACTAATATCGTTCATATTATTCCGTCCATTTCAAATATGGATTATTTTCTTGAGCTGCTAGGAAATTATATAGGATAATTTATATTGAGATTGAGCTTAGATATATTTAAATTTGATTTATTCACGGTCTCGCCGTATTGTATCAATCCGCTGATAAAAAAACCGTATTTTCAAATTTATGGTCATACTGAAAATTTAGATTGGTTTTCGCCGATTATTTTAATGTAATCACATTTTCATATGCCGCTCATATTTTATCATTCAATCAAAAACGACCGTGCTATGCAAAATATCATACACCGAAATTGCGCAATCAACATGAACAAAGGAAGGTTAAAGCTTCTCGTACAATGAATTCTCCAATCAATCGCTGAAGAGTTCTATGGTGAATTACTATTCTCAACGGGAACCAATTTCCGAGGTAAATCTTCCTTCTTCAATACGCCAATATCGCTGGTATTCAATAATTGCACGTCGATCGACGAACCGGATTCCAACGCGCATCGTCCGTGAACGCATTTCGATTGATAACACGAGTCGAATTCTTCCAATCCTGTACATTGACCACCGATTCGAATTTTGGACATACATTTCTCCGTATGGCGATGACAGAATAATAACGACGATAGGCACGTCGGATTCGAATGGCTGCATCGTGGTCCCAATTGATAGGTATAATACAGCCGAGTATACGCGTCGCTCAGTCCGTCCACGTTCAATAACGGCTCGAACGGTGACATCGTCGAATTGGCGAAATGGAATCTCGAACACGCCTCGTAATTCGGCGGATATCCCATGACTCGTTGTTCGTACGTCGAATTACGTCGCCATTCTTCCCATAAATAATCGATATACGCGTGGTATAAGAAGAATACCGGATCGTTGGCCGCGTACGCGGCGTCGTACATCGAACCGCCGATCCATTCGTGAACGTAACGACTAGTTTGTTCCATGCGTAAATCCAAACAGGCCGAGAATTGGCGGAATTCTTGTCTCGACAATACGTAATCGACGTCGTCCTGCGACATTAGGCGGCCGGATTGAGTCAAATTCCGCGTAAGCGGCAATAGGATTTCGTCCGAATCACTGGAAAAGAAAACCGCGTTTAGATTGCGCGATTGCTGCATATTCGAAGGCTTCATTCAAAGCCCATAATCGCAGCGACTAATGCTTACCCAACGGTCTCGTTCACAATATCCCCATTTCGTCTCGTACGTTTATCCACTGGACGCAAATACCAGCCGGCGAACGGTCCACTAATGACAGGTCCATCGCCATTACCAAGGAAATCCGGTTCCCATAATATCGAATCAACGCTATTCGGTAAACGTTGATCCAACGTTGGATCCCAATACGGCAGGGCGGCGAAAGTGTTGACTTTTTGCATAGCACGTTCAAATCTGAAACAGAAGGCGTCGTTATTAGCAATCAAATGAAATACGGTAAAAAAATAAGGGGTGATGATGGACGCAAGAATTTGGATGCTGAAAACATTTCGGAGCTTCATCTAATAACAACGAAGCCAAGAGTTGCTTACGTTCTCAAATATTCCCTATGCCACGGTAAGAAGGCGGCTCCAACGTGAGCGCCGGGCGCCAAAGCGGGATGCGACAACATGACGAGTAAATCGTATTTACTGATCCCGTCGATTTTCTGCTGTTTCAACGCCCTCAGAACGAAGTGAAAAATCCCGCGTTCAGTCTCGCTCAACGTACGATACTCTTTTCGTACGGTCATGGGATTAGGATTCGTGGTAGCGTTCAGATTCAATTTCAACGAATCCAAATACTTGGACTGATTCTCCGTGAACGAAGTCACTAGGGTGAAATTCGAATTCAACGCTTCACTGTACGCCCGCCATTGTTGGCAGAAGAAATTCAACTGTTCCCAACTGAATCGCTTGCTCAAATACTGATAATCCTTAAAGCAATCTCCGGACGGAGGCGGTCCACCACCTGGACCGAACGAAATATACGGTTGACACGAGCCTAATTCGAATGATGCCAATACGACTAGCAGAATCGTAATCGAAGATTCCATCTCAAGGAGAGATCCGCAGTACTCCTGGTGATCGACGAACAGAATCACCTCATCAAACGATCAGACCCAATTCTACACTGCACAAACAGACGCGCAGATGCGGATCTATGTAGCCGACTTCCCCCTTTCAAAACTCAAGACGAAAAACCGGCTTCCCGGTTTTCTTTTCACTTTCCGGGCGTAGTACATACACCAACAAGGAGTACGTAATCGAAAACGAGTTCAAACCGCCCTCGAACAACGGCTGACGCATAGCACCAGCCATCTCCTTCATTTCGCAGTTTAGAAAATGTGGGTAGGCATTTTGGATGGAAAACTAGCCTCGAGGGCAGAAAGAGAAACCCCCCGCCCAAATCCATCCATTTGCTCAACGAAAGAAAAGGATGAGCGTCTCCTCCGCTTCTCAAATTATGAGGCGTACGTACACCGCATAAACTAAGGCCGGAAGTCGATTATGATGACTACCGTAAAAGCCTACATCGATTCAGGGAACGGCCTCCGAATCATCGCCAATTCAAGCATTGGTGCTTCATTCCCCACCCTTTTATGTACTCGATGAAGAATAACAACCATGCATCAGCACAGTAGTCTCAAAGCAAACCACCTAGGTATGATGAGTTCAGCTGCATCGGCGAACAGACGACGAAACATGAATCCTCACCCACCTAAGAACGAGGACCTTGGGCAGACCCAGCCGAAGATGCGATTGCATCAACAAATCAATACTTACTTTAAAAGGCGGCGAGTCATTGAGCAACGTAAATAATATAATATCGAATCGAACCCAACTGAATCCTGAAAATGCAAGCCCAAGATCAAAGATAATTATCAATACTTACTTTAAATAAAAAATAACTGAATTCCTCGCCATATCGCTTGCTATTGATCCGTCTTGACTTTCTTCAAACATTTGGCCAACAGCGCAGAAAAGTCGGCATTCGGACGTTTGGTTCCGACTGGAGTATTTCTGACGGCTGATACCTCGCTTTGATCCGGAGCTGTTGACCGCGGCGTTGCAATATTCTTCGGAATGTAACCAGGAAAGGGACCCGGCTGCACGGTTCCGCCTTCTCGCGATAAATCCCGCAATCGAGATTTGACGGCGGATACGGCAGGTGCTGTAGGCGTAACAGCCGTCGTAATTAATGCCGCGATGGTCTTCTTGGGAACGGCAGGTCGAGTCGTCGTCACGGGCGTTGTTGCCATCGACAATTCCGACGTAATTAATTCGTCCGGTAATTCAATCTCGCTCGGTTGCGTAATTGGAATTATCGGCGTCGTAATTGCACTGGTCAAAGTCGGTAAATATCCGTAATTCGTAACCGGAGGTAGTTGCGATTGAACGAATTCGTAATTCGGATAATCCAATGACGTAAGATTCGGACTCGTAACGGTAGCCGTTTGGTGCGTAATAAATTCGTGATCCGAGCTTTCCGACGACGAGCTTGAATGACCGTTCACCGATGGCGTAGGCGAGCAAGTAACGAATAGCGGCGCCGGGGAATTCGGCGGTGTACGTTCAATAGGGAGATTCTCGTCACTTTCATCGATTTCCAACGGAATATATCCCAATAAGGACGGATCCACCTCTTCAATCGGCATCGTAAACGCCGCCATTACTTTTTTACCGGCAATTCGTGGATACGGGCACTGAAAAAAGAGAGCGAATTAATTTTATTATATGCAAATATTTAAAGCAATATCATCCATCTTTTACCAAAATTCTGGTCATGTGAATTTATGCTTCATAAATTCATCGTAATTATGCCACCATAGCATAATTATTGCCATGTATCAAAAATAAACGAATGAATAAATTTACCTTTTTCCAATTTCTGCACAACCATTCCACCGTACTAAATGCAGTCATAAACGGAATAAATCCAACAACTCCTCGTCCGTATCCATCGCAATGTGGGCATTTATCGAGTGGTGGTCCTCGGTATTTCTTCTCAGTCATATCGATAAAAATTAACAACGAATGATCAATGAAATTTCCCCGAAATCTGATCAAATAATCGGTGTTTCACAAATATTTATTGACGAATATCGATCGATTCGCAACATTTGCCTAAAAATTCATGTAGCTATGATATAAGCAGTCAACGGCGCGAATTCAAAATATCCCAAAACGGCCATACTTACAGTATTCCATGCACAAAATTCAGACGAAATAATTTCGATCGATTATTTATTACCGAATAAATTTTCAACAAGAGTATCGATATTCAAAGGATATGCAAATTTGTGTTGTACAAAAAAAATCAGGCACGAATATCGAATAACGGTGCAGCTTATAAACACATATTTCAAAAAAATACTTTTTCCCAACATGAAATACATAACAGACACTGGTCTCATAATGACGAAAAGCAAGAAAAAAAGAAAGCTCGAAAACAAAGAAGCACGCATGAAGAAGCTCAAAGAAGCTCAAGAAAACATGGCGAAGCATCCTAATACCAAATCTTGGATTATTTTATACTCGCGGCAACTCGACCAGTCCGATTCCTGTCAACGAGAACAATAGAGGAAGGGGGAAGGCGAGGCAACCATTCGTTAATCCCTCATCAATCATTTTTGCAATCGGACTGGTAGAGTTGCGCCGAGTATATGCATGTTCGCAAAAAATTTTCATACACGCCTTCGGATGGCATAAAGCACGAAAAATCGACTCTGGCAAAACAGGATTACGCGAAGGAATGAAAATTGATTACGCTCAAGTACGTATAGATCAGCAGATGATCGATATTTCAAAAAAAGATCTCACTATGCATACTGAAATTGGGAGATTCTCAAGTGCGCGTGACAAAGAAAATATACGCGATAACTCAAAGAAAACATCGAATCCAAAATTTTTGAATAGAGTTCAGACATACCTTCGCGAAGAATAAACCCAATTCAGGAAGCGTTCATTTCGGTGCCGTACATTTTGGAAGCATTCCCACGTAAGGCGTATCCGTTCATATTCAATGGCGTTCTGGGCAATTGAGGTGATGAGGATATTTTCGTTCCCGTCGGTCCGTTGGCGGTTGAGTAGGGCGAATTTCTACTGGACGGCGTACCAGCCGGCGGAATAGAACCCAACGCGATAATGGAATTGGTCGACATAATCTGGCCAGCCGATCCGACCGGTCCACCGTTGCTTCGAGTTTTGCACGAACTCGTTCCACTACTATTCCCAACGCTACGATCCGAATGAACGCTATTGGTTGCTGGCACACGATTGCTTGGTCCCATTCGATTCACAGATATACAACCGCCCAGTCCGTGCGTGACGCTCGAATGCGCCGGACTGGAGACCACCGACCAGGTCTGGAGTCGAGCGTGAATCTCGGCGAATCTCGGTCGTCTAGACGGCGTCTCGTGCCAACATTCCACCATCAGTGAATACATTCTCGGCGGACAGTTCTCCGGACAGGCCAATAAGCATCGTTGACGAACCATGTCGGCCACTACCGGATTCGCGTACCCGAAATACGGTTGCGTACCATAACTGTAGATTTCCCATAGCGTCACGCCGTAAGCCCAAACGTCCGACGCTTCCGAATAACGTCCATACATAATAGCTTCGGGCGGCATCCAACGGATCGGTAGAAACGTATTCGATTGCTGGCGATAATAATTGGACTCGTAGGCGTCTCGCATTAATCCGAAATCCGAGATCTTTATAGTCAAGCGATCGGCCACCAAACAATTTCTAGTCGCTAAATCTCTATGCACATAATGCTGAGATGCCAAATAATCCATGCCGGATGCGATCTGAAATAGGCGGGACTTGGAATTCAAAGCTAATAATGATCAAGGAGCAATGCTTACTTGTGTCGCGATATGCAGAAAATCACTGTGGTCCAATAGGATACGTTCATTGTCGATGGCACCCTGCTGAGAATACGGAGATCGTAGAAGCAGGAAATCGTTTAAATTTCCATGCATCCTGAAATAAGAGAACCGTTAGCCGATAAATGTCTAATTCAAACATTACCTCTACAGGGGGAAATACGTACATGAACTCAAAAACCATGCAGGGTCGCGTTGGGTGAGATGCGGTGGCGGTGTTGGGTAAATTCGATGACGTCGACGACGACGAACTGGCGCGCATGCAGGAGACACCGATCAATTCCACAATATTCGGATGCTTCAAACGAGCCATCAGCGTCACCTCGTGTTCGAAATCCTGACGCATTCTCGGCGACGCGTCGTCTTTCAACGTCTTGACGGCGATCTGCATGTGGTCGCCGTCGTTGCCAATACCGTCTTCGCTTCCGTTCAACAATCCACCGCTCGAATAACCGATCAGTTCGGCACGCCACACTTTGCCGAATTGTCCTTGACCCAATTCTTCGATGTATCGAATGTTAGCCGCTGGAAATTCCGGTACGCTGTCCATCATTGTCGAAGACGATGGCGGCGGCGCAACTGGAGATACGCACGTTGGCGGAGCCGGTAATAATGAGGACATTTCCATCTGAAACAGAAAGAATGCTCGCATACAGCAATGCAATGTAATGTAATTGCTTTACATCTGCTCCAAGACCCTGGGCGGATCACTCGAGGGAGTCATCTACGCAATAAATATAAATCTCTATACCGCCCGAGAGACTCGAACCCGTGTGTAACGGCGAAAGCCAGAATCTCTAACCACTAGACCACTCAAACACATACCTGCTGTCCATTGGCCACCGGTTTTCTGTTCCCATTCCCCATTGCGTTTACACCGTAGTAATCACGTTGATGCGGATGTTGATGAGCGTGTCCGTTCATGACCGCTTGCGGTAATAACGAAGCCGAAGCACCATTGGCCGCCGATGATTGACCGCCCACGGCGGTTCCGTTCAACTTCTTCATCTTTCCGCTTCTCTTCTGCCTCGATCGACGAACGCAATAACACGCCATAGCCACCAAAACAACCATAAATAGAATTCCGAGAATGCCGGCGGCCATAACGATGTATTTTCCGGCGTCGTTCGGAAGACCCAATAAATTCGCGATCGAGTTGCTGTTGTCGTCGTCGTTGTGCTTCTTGCCAGGATCCGGATACGAACCGGGCGGGCATTGCGGGATATCGCAAAACTCTTCCGCGCCGTCCGAATTGTAGCACCACGGTTGATTCCTCGAACCGGCCGGATTTCGACAATAATTGTGAACTGAACGCAAAACATGGGCGTGTATTCGCAGCTCACTAACGCATAGAAAAATGACCACTTACATTTGAGTTCGGAGAATTTCGACGGTGAATAATACGGATGCTTCTCGCTGGCCGTCGACCATTTTTGACATTTTCGGCCAGTTTTCGTAGTCGATACTAATCCTCGATAGCTTTCTCCATTGCCATTGTAGCACGGCTTGGCGGAAATCTCTGGCCATTCGGTTACGATGCGAATACATTTCCCCGAATCGTCGGGTAAATCGTTGCATTTGGGTAGAATCTGCTCCTTCCCGTTGCCAACCAAATTCTGCGACGTTGCTGCTTGGTATTCTTCGGGGCAAATATCTTTCTCCAACTTCTCGCAATCATCCCTGAAACGAACGTACGATTCAACATTTGATACCATCAACGCGGACCTTCAGTGTTTACCTGCATATTCGTTGAATAGGAGGCGTTGCTTTTCCGGACGATCCTGGATTTCGGCCATTGACACCAACGGAAGACGACGAGGGCGAATGAAACGAGGCGATCGACGTATCGCATATTCGGTAACTGTGATAACAGGCAGCACGAGCCGCGTAGATCTTGCACTGATCCGACACTTGACTGGAATTGCTGATCACGATGAAGGCGGCGCGTAGTCGACGATCTGAAAAATATGTCGAGTGAATATTGAGAAGGCCAATTCACACCACACCAGACTGTGTCTGTACTCACCGATATCTCGAATGTCCTCGATATTCTTGGAATGAATATAAATCTTTTGTCCGACCAAATAATCCCGACACGCTTCGAACGGATATTCTTGGCACGTGTATGGTTTCAGTCCATAATCATCGACGCGATCGCTTCGATCAACGTGCTGATTTCGCGTAGCCAACGACGGGCCATTCACGCGGCGGTTTTTATTCGCTGAATTCAAAACCACGTTCATACTGGTGAATTTGAAAATGCGCTCTCTCGCACTTACGTCTAACTTGAATCAACGCCGTCGTACTGGTTTTGCCAGCGTTATTGCTGGCTTCGCAACGATAATAAGCTTGGTCGAGTGTTTCCAACGATTTGATCACTAGCCGAGACCAATATTCGCTGTACTTGACCACGATTCGTTTCTTCTCTTTCAACAAAGGCGCATCATTCTTGTACCACCTGAAAAATTAACTCGCATGCGATTTCTGTTCACGGAAATTCCAAAAACACAAGCGTACCTGAAGTCAATAGGCAACGTTCCAGCCACTTGGCATTTCAATCGAAGTAATTCGCCTTCGTTCTTTGTGAAATTCGGCAGGAATCCGTTCAGATGAATAAACGGCTCTGAAACGAATGCGTTATCTTCAATTCCAGTCTTTTCTGAATCAAGCAAAAAAAACTTACGGTTTATGGAATCCAGATCGAATGATGCGGCCGTTGTCGTTGTTGACAATCTGCAAAGGAATTATTCACTGTTAAATATCAGTACCTGGCATGAATACAGGTTGCAAAAAACGTCTATATTCAGATAACGGGGTATCCGGTCTCAAATAACCAGATTCAAACCAAAGATGATCGATAACCGGCTCAGAAAGCTAGTTTTTTGCCACAATTTTTTCAACGGCTGACATCAGGGCAGCCATGAATTTTCTATCAGCTACTGTACGAATAACGGCTACCGCGGAAAGACGAATGAAGAGAAAACGCTCAGGACAGATGCTATTGTGAAAAAAAATACGAGGTTAGTGGTTTCCTCCACAGAGAGGGACCTTGGGGTTTGTTTGAATACGCAGACCAATGGCCAGCAGTCGATTATGTACCTCGTTCTCGTAGTACACGATGAAAACGAGGCATGTCAATCCGATGGTGGTTTTCACCACTATACATGTGCAAAGCAAAAATTCTATCTCGGTCGCCCACCCGGCGTCTGAACAATTATGAACAGCATGTAGTATATTCGCCCTACCAACCACGCCCCTGGGCGGAAAAGATTCCTCCAAAACCGCACTCAAAAACGCCTATAATCGTCACCTTTTCTACATATACATTCATCCCCCACCCATACATAGCAATCGTCTGGCCTCAGCCATTGGTCATCAGGGGAAAGCAGAATAGGACAATCTCGCAGTCCGGGGTGAAAATTCGATTAGAAAAAGCCTCTATACGCTATTGCTGATGGAAGAATAGCGAGACGCGTGACACGAGAGAGGCTATATTTAGCAACGTTTACGCAAGCCCTGGACCGAGGCTATAGCCAGAGCGTATAGCATAGAAGAACCCTATGTTTTATTCAACTGAAAACCACATCTGTCCATTACGTTTTTGGCACAGAGCAGCGTATATCGCAATCCATATTCTTCGGGGCCTTTCTGCCAAAATTGGACGTGCAATAATCGAACGCTAATGAAAATGAAACATAATAAAAGGCCCCACCCACCCCATTCTCAGCTATTCGTCCGGCAGATGCCAAATGAACAAAACGGACCTATATTCTGCGACAAGAGTATCTCGAACTCTTCAAAAGCCAACCTATATGCAGACCAAATGCTCACCTAATTGCTCATGAATCAAACCGATGACACGTTCGATGATTCTTCAAATTCAATAAAACTGTCTACTCGCCTCGATTGGCTCTATCTATCCAGCCAAATTCTAAATAAACGACCTAACACGACCTCCGTTGGCCCCGGTCGACACTACTGGCCACTCAATCAGTGAAGCGATAAATCACTTCTCACCACGTGCAAAACATCAACCAACTACATGCTCATCAATTACAACCCCTCCCCCTCTCCGCCAATCCGACTGTCAAAAATGAACGAACGCTATTCCACTTTTCATCATTCATGATTTAGAGGGGTGAAAAAGCAACGCGAAAAGCGACCTTCCCGAATGGAGGAAAAACAAACTATGCTCAGCTCATCAATTACTGAACTTCGCAGCTTCCAGTCTTTCCCTCAATGCAAAACTGCATGTCCATCAGGCGGGCAAAGGATGTAAGAAAGCTAACTAAACCTAAATTTTCATGAAATACCAATAAATTCACTACTTACGTGCTTTCATTCATGAATTTGCTGCGCGCATCCGTTGCTGATGGAATCGATGATAAATCCATTTCATTCGGTCGTTGCTGATGCTGACGTTGCCGTTGATATTTCTGATCGTTGTATGACGAAGTGGATGAATATTCATAGTCCTCTTCTTCGTCATCATCGCCGGCTGGTTCAATATACAAATCATCGCTGGCCATTTGTGTAAAGAATACACACTCGGTCCAGTCGAATGAATCCGAGAATATTCCGAGAACCAAACAAGCGTACCAGGTGCCGATTATGTTCGGTCCGAATAAAAACTATAATAGCCGTCGTCTAGCATTCACAATTGATGAGGACCTTTGAAAGATGCCGTTGGTTGCTTTTTTCCTTTCCACCGGAAGAGAATAATTTGGCCTATGGTGTAGTAGCCGACGAGCGTACTGTAGAATAGTCGTTCCAACGATGATGATAATAAACCTCTCGCAAATAACCCTTCACTAGGTTCCGGTATATATTATTAATTAATTTAAACGCGGTCCCTTGTTTTTGCCTTGGCCAACGCGTCGTCGCCGACTCGGTCCACAATCAATCAAACCTTGCCACAAATGTTTATCGGCGCTTTTGCCAATTGCACCACCAATGAATGTAAACGCTCGTAATTCCTTCTCCAATGAACGCCTTCGGGCTATGGTCGTTGAATTTCGTTAAATTCGATAACAGCCTCCGATCCGATCGCTCCCTTGAATGTGGACACCTGAAACAGAGGGGCGTACGTTAGTAAAGTTAGAAACATTTCTAAACTTGCAGCTATTATAAATTAGCTAAACAAGCTTCGAGACATCGAGGGGGTGTCAAAATTCTGCTACTAGTTCTTCACTTCACACGCATACAGCAAGACACTCATCAATCCGAACCGCAGACATAGCCTTTGCTCCGATGCAAAGTTGACTAGCAACGAGAGAGAGTTAGCAGAGAGGTCTTTCCAGGCAACCATAAGCTTTACAAAATACATGGCGTAATCCGGCCACCGTTCAAAATACGTCAACCGTAGGAGAAGGAGTTTCTCGTTTTGCAAAGTTTTCAAAAGCTCGTCTAAACTAAAGCTCGGCTTCGTCAGTCATTCGGACGAGCGAGTGGACCCGAATGTGCGGTTGCCATAGCTTCTCAATACATGTCGAATGGCGGACACTTTTGCGGTCGGTTTTCGACCAGCAAAGAAAGAAGGGTGAAAAGACGAGTAGCAGGTTGGGGGGCGCAGAACGAGGCTCCTGTCCTCTACGGAATGACAGGCAGTCGACGAAAAGACGAATCGAAAGAAAGGAGTGCGAAAAGTACATCGTTTGCTCGCTCCACCTTTCATTTTCACTCTCTCAAAACATACCCATTCTCCTTGGGGGGATGCCCGCCCTGACTGCATCCGTTGTATTCTTTTCCATTTGAATAGCATCCCCCTTCTTTCCGCTGTGAATATGCATGCATTCTCGAAATGCAACTGGGAATTTCGCCCGACCATCCAACGACTAGGCGCCACACGCGTTGAAAAAAGCGAAGTCCATAATAACTATGTACACAATTCGGAAAGGTGAAGTGGCAAAAAGGTCGTGTCACTTCATCAATCATCGGCCCACGAACGAATGTCTAAAAATCGCAACATATTCAGACACCTTCGCTGCATTGCAAACACAAAACGAGATCCCAGGAAGGAGACTTCGGGGTCCGTCGATGCTCGCTTATCTCTCCTCTCAGTTGCTCCGCCCTGGCTTTTATAGTTCAGTTCAATTAGACACGTAGAACATGGGATGAAAAGGAAGAGAAGCTAGGCACCCGAAAAATCGACTAGGTGCCATCGTCGTCTTCTGTTGAGTAAAATGCAGAGATAAAAACGCGAATGCACATGGCATCAGCCAGCTTCCTTCTAGCTTTCTCCACATGCGCCTCCTACAGGCGCAGAGCCCCTTTTCATGATCTCAAAATCCAAACGCAGGAAAAAGACGACGAGCCATTTCACTCACCAACCCGAGGAGGCCGGAAAAGGATGGACATTTGTCTCAGCTACGAATGAAGCTTCTCTGCCTACTTATTTACGCCGAAGAATGGCGTGCGAAAATGCAAAGCATCCGTTTCGTGCAAAGATAAAAGATAATCGATACGATGTCCACCCACTTCGTTATGCGGACTAAAAACAAGAAGTTCCAAAACTTCCACTACAGAACTAAATAATCATCCATCGAGATTCACGCGAGCAAAAAACGCTTCTTCCCGAAGCAACTCCTGGGCAGTAGACAAAACTCGGGCGGCTGAATCAGAAGCAAAGCATGCAGCCATCGCGAATTACTATATCTCGACGGGAAGGACGTATCGGAAAGAAATCTCGCTCACAAAAAAGATCCCATAAATACCTGATTAGGCTCTCGAGAATCCGTAAACACGCCAGCTGTCTTTCAGCAGTGCAAATTCTCAAGGCTAAAGGGCAGCCTCTCAGCATTGAATAGTAGAGAAGGGGCACGCATTGATCAAAGCTAAAATACGTCCGATGAGCCGGAAAAACACGCGCGGATGAAAATGTAGCGAATGAAATTCGATACATGAATTATTCAATGATTCGAAAAAAAACCTCCAACAGTCAGCTGGGATACCGAAATAGCCCGCGCTATTTTAACCAACTAGCTAGCAATCATAAAAACCTCCACGCCCTGATGCAATCAATCTTCGGTTAGTTAGTGAAATTCGAAAAAACCCTGAGCAATGCTCAAGTCGAACGAAGTGAAGACATAAAACACCTGCTGCTATCATTGGAAGAAGACGAGTGCCGATTGTCGCACTCGAATATATCTCAAAATGGACAAGGTGCGATCTTGTTTCTGAGTCAAAAAATTGACGTTTTCTCATCGATCATCGAACCTTCAATCTAACTACAGCACTACTGTCAGTACTTGCACAATTCAATCCCAAGCCCCCTACCTTCCAAAGGAACACTATGGAAAATGAAAAGATACTGAAGGAACGACCGAAAAGTAACCAGACGTCACCCCCTGTGGGGCATTCGCGATTTCAGAACGATCGAGAGAAGTTGGTCGTGGAACGAGGCTTACGAATGCCTTCGTACGTAAAGAGGAGTGTATAGGAAACTAGTTTCCCTCCTCGTCGCAACTTCAACATGGCGTTTCACGCTCGACTCAATTTGACACCGCAATCCACGCTCGTAGACGTGCCATCGGTTGACGAGTTCGTCAACACTTCGCCACCCATCTCCCTTCTGCCTCGCGTCGAAAAGTTGAAATTTCGGCGACGACAGGTGTCAACCGAACCACGACACATTGACGAAGACGCATTCTCCCCTCTTTCACCACCACGAGCAATGAATGCCGCATCACGACCGAAACAATTATCCTACATCAAACTATTTCGTCCAAAGATTTCAAAACTTCCCATCCCCCTAAGAACACGAGCACTAACCGAAGAGAACTCTATTCAAATAAGCGGTAGCCACTTTTAGGAAAAGAGAGAAAGAGAGGACACGTTTCGTCAATCATTTGACATTCTTTGTCCTCGTAAATGGAATAGAGTGTATGCTGTCAGAAAACATCCGCGTATTTAGAAACGCATATTTATTCGAGGACAGCCGGGACGTTCTTACAATTTATTTACACCCCAACGGTAGGCCAGCCTGTCAATCTCGGAACGAAGGACGCGGATTTTACATGTAAAAAATGCCACGCCAGGCATCCGTCACCAGTGTAATTTTCATACTGTAAAAAACTGCACTCTTATCCATCAGTATTTACCGTCTTAGTAAAACGACGGACACGCCTATTCGCAGTTGCATTCACACGAAATACTCTCCTCCCCTCCTTCACGCTGAACAAATATCGAGAGTAAAGTAAATAATGACCGAATCAGGGACGTTCGCTAAGTTGTCAATTTTCGTCCAACAACAGAAAAGCAAAGAGCATTTCGCATACCAACTCCCCCCAGCCGATTCAAGCGGCAGCTTTTACAGACAGCCTCCTTCCACTCGACCCGAACCAAAAACCTCGTCCTCCAAAGCGGTGGCGTTAAAAGCATGTTTTCGCCACCGTTTCTGCATGGATGAACGCCAATCCAAAGGCGTTGACAAAATCTACAATGCCAAAGACCGTATCTCGGGCGCTCTTTCCAACAATAGCATTGCCTGCATTCAGAAAAACGAATGCAATGTCGATAGCATGCTTCAGCTTCGCATTGCAAACTACGACTAAACTACCAAAAATACAGTCCAGAGAATTCGGCTGGACAGAATAGAAGAAAACAGCCAGTTTCTTCATGTCAACATACTCGCGAGTTGACATCCTGCCTCTCACGAAGTTTCTTCCGGTCATTTCTCAACTTCCCTAAACCCCGGTAGCAATTCCTAAAACTACCCTCCGATCTCGAACAGGACTCCCCGTCGACCGTTTCCTTATACTAGAAAATGTACAGGAAACGAGCTCTTATCGCCTACCTACACTACCACTTTTCGGAACCGAATTTATCTTGTTCCGATCAAATAGCCCCGTGCCAACGTTCGTGGTCACTTCAGCCGCCACCATAAAAACTGGCACTACAGCCGCCAGTAATGTAAGGCACTACAGCCGTAACATTGTATAGGGCACTACAGCCGCAGCATAGTTAAC